>OX235271.1:44160490-44207990 GCA_944472155.2 Trichobilharzia szidati
TAACCAATCATGTCAAGGCAAATGTGAATGGAGATCGAAGGAGACGAGGAGATGGTAAACTTGTCGGTGAAATTGTGTCTCTGACAGTTTATGTGTGCGTGTGCGTGTGTGTTCTTGTTGTTGTTGTTGTTGTTGTTGTTGTTGGTGGTGGTGGTGGTGTTGGTGGTGGAGTGGGAGTGGGAGTGGGATTGTGGATGTATGCGAATTTATGCAGTTCTGTTGCCACGAGATTCGAGTGTCTGGATGTGTAACGGCGCTAAACTGTTGAAGATATGCAGAGATAGGAGTGCAACCGATAAACTGCGAGAGATACGGACTCAGAAATACAGTCGGCCTTGTTGACAGATGGAAGTATCTGTGTGACAGACTCGAGGGGTGGGTGGGGAGACAGTCACAGAGGTGGATGGAGAGACGAATAGATGAACAGACGGATGAATGGATAGAGAGACAGACGGAGAGACGGACGGACATTCAGACAAATAGTCAGGTAGACGGACAGACGGAGTTCCCGCCTGACCGACAGACTGGCTGACAAACAGAGACAAACACTCACTCACTCACTCACGCGCGCACGCACACACACACACACTCTCGCTCTCTCACTCTCCCTCTCTCAGGTGCGCGCACACAGACACAGACGCAAGCACACGCACGCACGCACACACACACACACAAACACAGCGACTCACACTGACACACAGGGGGGCACACATACACACACACACAGAGACAGGCACAGAGACAAACAGACGGCCACACAGACAGGCGGATAGACGGACGGACACGCAGTCAGACACACCGACAGACAGATAGAAGGAGAGATTGGCATTCAGTGAAACAGAGAGTCAATCAATAAGTCAATCTGACAGGTTAACAGGCAGTGAGTTGATGAGGCGGAGAGACAGTCTGTGAGGAGTTGTTGTGTTGTGCTTGCATGTGTGTGTGCGTATGAATTGAGGGGATGAGTGAATGACTGATTGAGTGGTTGATTGTGTGATTGCGTTTCCGTTTGTGACTGCGACTGGGATTTAGTGTGCGTTTGTTGGTTGTGTGTTTGAGGATGAGTGGGGTGAATAGTTGTGTATCAGGCGAAACCAGTCACGGTCAGGATGGCCGAGCGGTCCAAGGCGCTGCGTTCAGGTCGCAGTCCACTCTGTGGGCGTGGGTTCGAATCCCACTCCTGACACCACTTTTATCAACAAGAGACAAACCTATCGCTCAACTTCATCCCCCCTAATCTCAACTACTCGCATCACTCCTATCCGAGTTAGCTGTCGACGACTCACTGTTGTGCACACAACGCAGCTCGACCGGAGACAATTGCAGGAGAGGACAGACTTCACGGGAAGCCTAGATGTCCCAGCTAGCATTGACTTTTGGCGCACTGCAGAATGATTGGGGCAGGCTTAGGGGACTTGTCCCACGTTCGGCAGTGCGCCCGAAGAAAATGTTAGCTGAGGTGAGTTGATGCGACGGCGACGTCGGTGTCGCACTTGACGCGATGACATCGAGGCGTTGTGTGCAGCAAGCCAGGTGGATGAGTTGCACAACGGATGGACGGTCGATCAGCAGTGAGGTTGACGAACTGCCTTGTCAGATCAAAATCGCCACGTCGCGAGCAGGATTTGAACCTGCGCGGGGAAACCCCATTGGATTTCTAGTCCAACGCCTTAACCACTCGGCCATCGCGACCTGCCCTTCTTACAACAATTACACCAACACAATCAACACAACCAGTTAGTTACACACACACATGCACGCACACACACACACACTCACTCACTCACTCACATACACAAGCCACAATAAACACTCACTCTCCTCAGCTCCCTCCTCCTCCCACTCCCACTCATCATCATCCACTCACCTTGTACAACAAATAAACACAAACACTCCATCAACATCCACCAACAAAAACACATTCCACACCTCCCCTGCTCATACACCCACAAACAACAAATACAATTCGCACATGTTAACACACGCCGGCGCCCACACACATACAATCACAATTGTCACAGCAGAAGGACGCATCGGTGTCTAGCGATCTTCAGTAGATCAGACACTACTGAGAGAGTGAGTTCGATTCGTTCAGTAACGAGTACCTTGTGTTTTCAATACAGTGGATTGTACTGGTTCACTTTCCAGTGATAATCGATTGTCGACGGGAAGACAGTTGAGCGTGATTGCAGCCTTCATGACTGCGAGTTTGTCTATTGACAGTGTGCAGTGTGAGTGTTCAGTAACCAATCATGTCAAGGCAAATGTGAATGGAGATCGAAGGAGACGAGGAGATGGTAAACTTGTCGGTGAAATTGTGTCTCTGACAGTTTATGTGTGCGTGTGCGTGTGTGTTCTTGTTCTTGTTGTTGTTGTTGTTGGTGGTGGTGGTGGTGTTGGTGGTGGAGTGGGAGTGGGAGTGGGATTGTGGATGTATGCGAATTTATGCAGTTCTGTTGCCACGAGATTCGAGTGTCTGGATGTGTAACGGCGCTAAACTGTTGAAGATATGCAGAGATAGGAGTGCAACCGATAAACTGCGAGAGATACGGACTCAGAAATACAGTCAGCCTTGTTGACAGATGGAAGTATCTGTGTGACAGACTCGAGGGGTGGGTGGGGAGACAGTCACAGAGGTGGATGGAGAGACGAATAGATGAACAGACGGATGAATGGATAGAGAGACAGACGAGAGACGGACGGACATTCAGACAAATAGTCAGGTAGACGGACAGACGGAGTTCCCGCCTGACCGACAGACTGGCTGACAAACAGAGACAAACACTCACTCACTCACTCACGCGCGCACGCACACACACACTCTCGCTCTCTCACTCTCCCTCTCTCAGGTGCGCGCACACAGACACAGACGCAAGCACACGCACGCACGCACACACACACACACAAACACAGCGACTCACACTGACACACAGGGGGGCACACATACACACACACACACAGAGACAGGCACAGAGACAAACAGACGGCCACACAGACAGGCGGATAGACGGACGGACACGCAGTCAGACACACCGACAGACAGATAGAAGGAGAGATTGGCATTCAGTGAAACAGAGAGTCAATCAATAAGTCAATCTGACAGGTTAACAGGCAGTGAGTTGATGAGGCGGAGAGACAGTCTGTGAGGAGTTGTTGTGTTGTGCTTGCATGTGTGTGTGCGTATGAATTGAGGGGATGAGTGAATGACTGATTGAGTGGTTGATTGTGTGATTGCGTTTCCGTTTGTGACTGCGACTGGGATTTAGTGTGCGTTTGTTGGTTGTGTGTTTGAGGATGAGTGGGGTGAATAGTTGTGTATCAGGCGAAACCAGTCACGGTCAGGATGGCCGAGCGGTCCAAGGCGCTGCGTTCAGGTCGCAGTCCACTCTGTGGGCGTGGGTTCGAATCCCACTCCTGACACCACTTTTATCAACAAGAGACAAACCTATCGCTCAACTTCATCCCCCCCTAATCTCAACTACTCGCATCACTCCTATCCGAGTTAGCTGTCGACGACTCACTGTTGTGCACACAACGCAGCTCGACCGGAGACAATTGCAGGAGAGGACAGACTTCACGGGAAGCCTAGATGTCCCAGCTAGCATTGACTTTTGGCGCACTGCAGAATGATTGGGGCAGGCTTAGGGGACTTGTCCCACGTTCGGCAGTGCGCCCGAAGAAAATGTTAGCTGAGGTGAGTTGATGCGACGGCGACGTCGGTGTCGCACTTGACGCGATGACATCGAGGCGTTGTGTGCAGCAAGCCAGGTGGATGAGTTGCACAACGGATGGACGGTCGATCAGCAGTGAGGTTGACGAACTGCCTTGTCAGATCAAAATCGCCACGTCGCGAGCAGGATTTGAACCTGCGCGGGGAAACCCCATTGGATTTCTAGTCCAACGCCTTAACCACTCGGCCATCGCGACCTGCCCTTCTTACAACAATTACACCAACACAATCAACACAACCAGTTAGTTACACACACACATGCACGCACACACACACACACTCACTCACTCACTCACATACACAAGCCACAATAAACACTCACTCTCCTCAGCTCCCTCCTCCTCCCACTCCCACTCATCATCATCCACTCACCTTGTACAACAAATAAACACAAACACTCCATCAACATCCACCAACAAAAACACATTCCACACCTCCCCTGCTCATACACCCACAAACAACAAATACAATTCGCACATGTTAACACACGCCGGCGCCCACACACATACAATCACAATTGTCACAGCAGAAGGACGCATCGGTGTCTAGCGATCTTCAGTAGATCAGACACTACTGAGAGAGTGAGTTCGATTCGTTCAGTAACGAGTACCTTGTGTTTTCAATACAGTGGATTGTACTGGTTCACTTTCCAGTGATAATCGATTGTCGACGGGAAGACAGTTGAGCGTGATTGCAGCCTTCATGACTGCGAGTTTGTCTATTGACAGTGTGCAGTGTGAGTGTTCAGTAACCAATCATGTCAAGGCAAATGTGAATGGAGATCGAAGGAGACGAGGAGATGGTAAACTTGTCGGTGAAATTGTGTCTCTGACAGTTTATGTGTGCGTGTGCGTGTGTGTTCTTGTTGTTGTTGTTGTTGTTGTTGTTGTTGTTGGTGGTGGTGGTGGTGTTGGTGGTGGAGTGGGAGTGGGAGTGGGATTGTGGATGTATGCGAATTTATGCAGTTCTGTTGCCACGAGATTCGAGTGTCTGGATGTGTAACGGCGCTAAACTGTTGAAGATATGCAGAGATAGGAGTGCAACCGATAAACTGCGAGAGATACGGACTCAGAAATACAGTCAGCCTTGTTGACAGATGGAAGTATCTGTGTGACAGACTCGAGGGGTGGGTGGGGAGACAGTCACAGAGGTGGATGGAGAGACGAATAGATGAACAGACGGATGAATGGATAGAGAGACAGACGAGAGACGGACGGACATTCAGACAAATAGTCAGGTAGACGGACAGACGGAGTTCCCGCCTGACCGACAGACTGGCTGACAAACAGAGACAAACACTCACTCACTCACTCACGCGCGCACGCACACACACACTCTCGCTCTCTCACTCTCCCTCTCTCAGGTGCGCGCACACAGACACAGACGCAAGCACACGCACGCACGCACACACACACACACACAAACACAGCGACTCACACTGACACACAGGGGGGCACACATACACACACACACACAGAGACAGGCACAGAGACAAACAGACGGCCACACAGACAGGCGGATAGACGGACGGACACGCAGTCAGACACACCGACAGACAGATAGAAGGAGAGATTGGCATTCAGTGAAACAGAGAGTCAATCAATAAGTCAATCTGACAGGTTAACAGGCAGTGAGTTGATGAGGCGGAGAGACAGTCTGTGAGGAGTTGTTGTGTTGTGCTTGCATGTGTGTGTGCGTATGAATTGAGGGGATAAGTGAATGACTGATTGAGTGGTTGATTGTGTGATTGCGTTTCCGTTTGTGACTGCGACTGGGATTTAGTGTGCGTTTGTTGGTTGTGTGTTTGAGGATGAGTGGGGTGAATAGTTGTGTATCAGGCGAAACCAGTCACGGTCAGGATGGCCGAGCGGTCCAAGGCGCTGCGTTCAGGTCGCAGTCCACTCTGTGGGCGTGGGTTCGAATCCCACTCCTGACACCACTTTTATCAACAAGAGACAAACCTATCGCTCAACTTCATCCCCCCCTAATCTCAACTACTCGCATCACTCCTATCCGAGTTAGCTGTCGACGACTCACTGTTGTGCACACAACGCAGCTCGACCGGAGACAATTGCAGGAGAGGACAGACTTCACGGGAAGCCTAGATGTCCCAGCTAGCATTGACTTTTGGCGCACTGCAGAATGATTGGGGCAGGCTTAGGGGACTTGTCCCACGTTCGGCAGTGCGCCCGAAGAAAATGTTAGCTGAGGTGAGTTGATGCGACGGCGACGTCGGTGTCGCACTTGACGCGATGACATCGAGGCGTTGTGTGCAGCAAGCCAGGTGGATGAGTTGCACAACGGATGGACGGTCGATCAGCAGTGAGGTTGACGAACTGCCTTGTCAGATCAAAATCGCCACGTCGCGAGCAGGATTTGAACCTGCGCGGGGAAACCCCATTGGATTTCTAGTCCAACGCCTTAACCACTCGGCCATCGCGACCTGCCCTTCTTACAACAATTACACCAACACAATCAACACAACCAGTTAGTTACACACACACATGCACGCACACACACACACACTCACTCACTCACTCACATACACAAGCCACAATGAACACTCACTCTCCTCAGCTCCCTCCTCCTCCCACTCCCACTCATCATCATCCACTCACCTTGTACAACAAATAAACACAAACACTCCATCAACATCCACCAACAAAAACACATTCCACACCTCCCCTGCTCATACACCCACAAACAACAAATACAATTCGCACATGTTAACACACGCCGGCGCCCACACACATACAATCACAATTGTCACAGCAGAAGGACGCATCGGTGTCTAGCGATCTTCAGTAGATCAGACACTACTGAGAGAGTGAGTTCGATTCGTTCAGTAACGAGTACCTTGTGTTTTCAATACAGTGGATTGTACTGGTTCACTTTCCAGTGATAATCGATTGTCGACGGGAAGACAGTTGAGCGTGATTGCAGCCTTCATGACTGCGAGTTTGTCTATTGACAGTGTGCAGTGTGAGTGTTCAGTAACCAATCATGTCAAGGCAAATGTGAATGGAGATCGAAGGAGACGAGGAGATGGTAAACTTGTCGGTGAAATTGTGTCTCTGACAGTTTATGTGTGCGTGTGCGTGTGTGTTCTTGTTCTTGTTGTTGTTGTTGTTGTTGTTGTTGTTGTTGGTGGTGGTGTTGGTGGTGGAGTGGGAGTGGGAGTGGGATTGTGGATGTATGCGAATTTATGCAGTTCTGTTGCCACGAGATTCGAGTGTCTGGATGTGTAACGGCGCTAAACTGTTGAAGATATGCAGAGATAGGAGTGCAACCGATAAACTGCGAGAGATACGGACTCAGAAATACAGTCAGCCTTGTTGACAGATGGAAGTATCTGTGTGACAGACTCGAGGGGTGGGTGGGGAGACAGTCACAGAGGTGGATGGAGAGACGAATAGATGAACAGACGGATGAATGGATAGAGAGACAGACGAGAGACGGACGGACATTCAGACAAATAGTCAGGTAGACGGACAGACGGAGTTCCCGCCTGACCGACAGACTGGCTGACAAACAGAGACAAACACTCACTCACTCACTCACGCGCGCACGCACACACACACTTTCGCTCTCTCACTCTCCCTCTCTCAGGTGCGCGCACACAGACACAGACGCACGCACACACACACACACACAAACACAGCGACTCACACCGACACACAGGGGGGCACACATACACACACACACAGAGACAGGCACAGAGACAAACAGACGGCCACACAGACAGGCGGATAGACGGACGGACACGCAGTCAGACACACCGACAGACAGATAGAAGGAGAGATTGGCATTCAGTGAAACAGAGAGTCAATCAATAAGTCAATCTGACAGGTTAACAGGCAGTGAGTTGATGAGGCGGAGAGACAGTCTGTGAGGAGTTGTTGTGTTGTGCTTGCATGTGTGTGTGCGTATGAATTGAGGGGATGAGTGAATGACTGATTGAGTGGTTGATTGTGTGATTGCGTTTCCGTTTGTGACTGCGACTGGGATTTAGTGTGCGTTTGTTGGTTGTGTGTTTGAGGATGAGTGGGGTGAATAGTTGTGTATCAGGCGAAACCAGTCACGGTCAGGATGGCCGAGCGGTCCAAGGCGCTGCGTTCAGGTCGCAGTCCACTCTGTGGGCGTGGGTTCGAATCCCACTCCTGACACCACTTTTATCAACAAGAGACAAACCTATCGCTCAACTTCATCCCCCCTAATCTCAACTACTCGCATCACTCCTATCCGAGTTAGCTGTCGACGACTCACTGTTGTGCACACAACGCAGCTCGACCGGAGACAATTGCAGGAGAGGACAGACTTCACGGGAAGCCTAGATGTCCCAGCTAGCATTGACTTTTGGCGCACTGCAGAATGATTGGGGCAGGCTTAGGGGACTTGTCCCACGTTCGGCAGTGCGCCCGAAGAAAATGTTAGCTGAGGTGAGTTGATGCGACGGCGACGTCGGTGTCGCACTTGACGCGATGACATCGAGGCGTTGTGTGCAGCAAGCCAGGTGGATGAGTTGCACAACGGATGGACGGTCGATCAGCAGTGAGGTTGACGAACTGCCTTGTCAGATCAAAATCGCCACGTCGCGAGCAGGATTTGAACCTGCGCGGGGAAACCCCATTGGATTTCTAGTCCAACGCCTTAACCACTCGGCCATCGCGACCTGCCCTTCTTACAACAATTACACCAACACAATCAACACAACCAGTTAGTTACACACACACATGCACGCACACACACACACACTCACTCACTCACTCACATACACAAGCCACAATAAACACTCACTCTCCTCAGCTCCCTCCTCCTCCCACTCCCACTCATCATCATCCACTCACCTTGTACAACAAATAAACACAAACACTCCATCAACATCCACCAACAAAAGCACATTCCACACCTCCCCTGCTCATACACCCACAAACAACAAATACAATTCGCACATGTTAACACACGCCGGCGCCCACACACATACAATCACAATTGTCACAGCAGAAGGACGCATCGGTGTCTAGCGATCTTCAGTAGATCAGACACTACTGAGAGAGTGAGTTCGATTCGTTCAGTAACGAGTACCTTGTGTTTTCAATACAGTGGATTGTACTGGTTCACTTTCCAGTGATAATCGATTGTCGACGGGAAGACAGTTGAGCGTGATTGCAGCCTTCATGACTGCGAGTTTGTCTATTGACAGTGTGCAGTGTGAGTGTTCAGTAACCAATCATGTCAAGGCAAATGTGAATGGAGATCGAAGGAGACGAGGAGATGGTAAACTTGTCGGTGAAATTGTGTCTCTGACAGTTTATGTGTGCGTGTGCGTGTGTGTTCTTGTTCTTGTTGTTGTTGTTGTTGTTGTTGTTGTTGTTGGTGGTGGTGTTGGTGGTGGAGTGGGAGTGGGAGTGGGATTGTGGATGTATGCGAATTTATGCAGTTCTGTTGCCACGAGATTCGAGTGTCTGGATGTGTAACGGCGCTAAACTGTTGAAGATATGCAGAGATAGGAGTGCAACCGATAAACTGCGAGAGATACGGACTCAGAAATACAGTCAGCCTTGTTGACAGATGGAAGTATCTGTGTGACAGACTCGAGGGGTGGGTGGGGAGACAGTCACAGAGGTGGATGGAGAGACGAATAGATGAACAGACGGATGAATGGATAGAGAGACAGACGAGAGACGGACGGACATTCAGACAAATAGTCAGGTAGACGGACAGACGGAGTTCCCGCCTGACCGACAGACTGGCTGACAAACAGAGACAAACACTCACTCACTCACTCACGCGCGCACGCACACACACACTCTCGCTCTCTCACTCTCCCTCTCTCAGGTGCGCGCACACAGACACAGACGCAAGCACACGCACGCACGCACACACACACACACAAACACAGCGACTCACACTGACACACAGGGGGGCACACATACACACACACACAGAGACAGGCACAGAGACAAACAGACGGCCACACAGACAGGCGGATAGACGGACGGACACGCAGTCAGACACACCGACAGACAGATAGAAGGAGAGATTGGCATTCAGTGAAACAGAGAGTCAATCAATAAGTCAATCTGACAGGTTAACAGGCAGTGAGTTGATGAGGCGGAGAGACAGTCTGTGAGGAGTTGTTGTGTTGTGCTTGCATGTGTGTGTGCGTATGAATTGAGGGGATGAGTGAATGACTGATTGAGTGGTTGATTGTGTGATTGCGTTTCCGTTTGTGACTGCGACTGGGATTTAGTGTGCGTTTGTTGGTTGTGTGTTTGAGGATGAGTGGGGTGAATAGTTGTGTATCAGGCGAAACCAGTCACGGTCAGGATGGCCGAGCGGTCCAAGGCGCTGCGTTCAGGTCGCAGTCCACTCTGTGGGCGTGGGTTCGAATCCCACTCCTGACACCACTTTTATCAACAAGAGACAAACCTATCGCTCAACTTCATCCCCCCCTAATCTCAACTACTCGCATCACTCCTATCCGAGTTAGCTGTCGACGACTCACTGTTGTGCACACAACGCAGCTCGACCGGAGACAATTGCAGGAGAGGACAGACTTCACGGGAAGCCTAGATGTCCCAGCTAGCATTGACTTTTGGCGCACTGCAGAATGATTGGGGCAGGCTTAGGGGACTTGTCCCACGTTCGGCAGTGCGCCCGAAGAAAATGTTAGCTGAGGTGAGTTGATGCGACGGCGACGTCGGTGTCGCACTTGACGCGATGACATCGAGGCGTTGTGTGCAGCAAGCCAGGTGGATGAGTTGCACAACGGATGGACGGTCGATCAGCAGTGAGGTTGACGAACTGCCTTGTCAGATCAAAATCGCCACGTCGCGAGCAGGATTTGAACCTGCGCGGGGAAACCCCATTGGATTTCTAGTCCAACGCCTTAACCACTCGGCCATCGCGACCTGCCCTTCTTACCACAATTACACCAACACAATCAACACAACCAGTTAGTTACACACACACATGCACGCACACACACACACACTCACTCACTCACTCACATACACAAGCCACAATAAACACTCACTCTCCTCAGCTCCCTCCTCCTCCCACTCCCACTCATCATCATCCACTCACCTTGTACAACAAATAAACACAAACACTCCATCAACATCCACCAACAAAAACACATTCCACACCTCCCCTGCTCATACACCCACAAACAACAAATACAATTCGCACATGTTAACACACGCCGGCGCCCACACACATACAATCACAATTGTCACAGCAGAAGGACGCATCGGTGTCTAGCGATCTTCAGTAGATCAGACACTACTGAGAGAGTGAGTTCGATTCGTTCAGTAACGAGTACCTTGTGTTTTCAATACAGTGGATTGTACTGGTTCACTTTCCAGTGATAATCGATTGTCGACGGGAAGACAGTTGAGCGTGATTGCAGCCTTCATGACTGCGAGTTTGTCTATTGACAGTGTGCAGTGTGAGTGTTCAGTAACCAATCATGTCAAGGCAAATGTGAATGGAGATCGAAGGAGACGAGGAGATGGTAAACTTGTCGGTGAAATTGTGTCTCTGACAGTTTATGTGTGCGTGTGCGTGTGTGTTCTTGTTCTTGTTGTTGTTGTTGTTGTTGTTGGTGGTGGTGGTGGTGGTGTTGGTGGTGGAGTGGGAGTGGGAGTGGGATTGTGGATGTATGCGAATTTATGCAGTTCTGTTGCCACGAGATTCGAGTGTCTGGATGTGTAACGGCGCTAAACTGTTGAAGATATGCAGAGATAGGAGTGCAACCGATAAACTGCGAGAGATACGGACTCAGAAATACAGTCAGCCTTGTTGACAGATGGAAGTATCTGTGTGACAGACTCGAGGGGTGGGTGGGGAGACAGTCACAGAGGTGGATGGAGAGACGAATAGATGAACAGACGGATGAATGGATAGAGAGACAGACGAGAGACGGACGGACATTCAGACAAATAGTCAGGTAGACGGACAGACGGAGTTCCCGCCTGACCGACAGACTGGCTGACAAACAGAGACAAACACTCACTCACTCACTCACGCGCGCACGCACACACACACACACTTTCGCTCTCTCACTCTCCCTCTCTCAGGTGCGCGCACACAGACACAGACGCACGCACACACACACACACACACAAACACAGCGACTCACACCGACACACAGGGGGGCACACATACACACACAGAGACAGGCACAGAGACAAACAGACGGCCACACAGACAGGCGGATAGACGGACGGACACGCAGTCAGACACACCGACAGACAGATAGAAGGAGAGATTGGCATTCAGTGAAACAGAGAGTCAATCAATAAGTCAATCTGACAGGTTAACAGGCAGTGAGTTGATGAGGCGGAGAGACAGTCTGTGAGGAGTTGTTGTGTTGTGCTTGCATGTGTGTGTGCGTATGAATTGAGGGGATGAGTGAATGACTGATTGAGTGGTTGATTGTGTGATTGCGTTTTCGTTTGTGACTGCGACTGGGATTTAGTGTGCGTTTGTTGGTTGTGTGTTTGAGGATGAGTGGGGTGAATAGTTGTGTATCAGGCGAAACCAGTCACGGTCAGGATGGCCGAGCGGTCCAAGGCGCTGCGTTCAGGTCGCAGTCCACTCTGTGGGCGTGGGTTCGAATCCCACTCCTGACACCACTTTTATCAACAAGAGACAAACCTATCGCTCAACTTCATCCCCCCTAATCTCAACTACTCGCATCACTCCTATCCGAGTTAGCTGTCGACGACTCACTGTTGTGCACACAACGCAGCTCGACCGGAGACAATTGCAGGAGAGGACAGACTTCACGGGAAGCCTAGATGTCCCAGCTAGCATTGACTTTTGGCGCACTGCAGAATGATTGGGGCAGGCTTAGGGGACTTGTCCCACGTTCGGCAGTGCGCCCGAAGAAAATGTTAGCTGAGGTGAGTTGATGCGACGGCGACGTCGGTGTCCCACTTGACGCGATGACATCGAGGCGTTGTGTGCAGCAAGCCAGGTGGATGAGTTGCACAACGGATGGACGGTCGATCAGCAGTGAGGTTGACGAACTGCCTTGTCAGATCAAAATCGCCACGTCGCGAGCAGGATTTGAACCTGCGCGGGGAAACCCCATTGGATTTCTAGTCCAACGCCTTAACCACTCGGCCATCGCGACCTGCCCTTCTTACCACAATTACACCAACACAATCAACACAACCAATTAGTTACACTCACACACACACACTCACTCACTCACTCACTCACTCACTCACATACACAAGCCACAATGAACACTCACTCTCCTCACCTCCGTCCTCCTCCCACTCCCAATCTTCATCCTCCACTCACCTTGTACAACAAATAAACACAAACACTCCATCAACATCCACCAACAAAAACACATTCCACACCTCCCCTGCTCATACACCCACAAACACCAAATACAATTCGCACATGTTAACACACGCCGGCGCCCACACACATACAATCACAATTGTCACAGCAGAAGGACGCATCGGTGTCTAGCGATCTTCAGTAGATCAGACACTACTGAGAGAGTGAGTTCGATTCGTTCAGTAACGAGTACCTTGTGTTTTCAATACAGTGGATTGTACTGGTTCACTTTCCAGTGATAATCGATTGTCGACGGGAAGACAGTTGAGCGTGATTGCAGCCTTCATGACTGCGAGTTTGTCTATTGACAGTGTGCAGTGTGAGTGTTCAGTAACCAATCATGTCAAGGCAAATGTGAATGGAGATCGAAGGAGACGAGGAGATGGTAAACTTGTCGGTGAAATTGTGTCTCTGACAGTTTATGTGTGCGTGTGCGTGTGTGTTCTTGTTCTTGTTGTTGTTGTTGTTGGTGGTGGTGGTGGTGTTGGTGGTGGAGTGGGAGTGGGAGTGGGATTGTGGATGTATGCGAATTTATGCAGTTCTGTTGCCACGAGATTCGAGTGTCTGGATGTGTAACGGCGCTAAACTGTTGAAGATATGCAGAGATAGGAGTGCAACCGATAAACTGCGAGAGATACGGACTCAGAAATACAGTCAGCCTTGTTGACAGATGGAAGTATCTGTGTGACAGACTCGAGGGGTGGGTGGGGAGACAGTCACAGAGGTGGATGGAGAGACGAATAGATGAACAGACGGATGAATGGATAGAGAGACAGACAGAGAGACGGACGGACATTCAGACAAATAGTCAGGTAGACGGACAGACGGAGTTCCCGCCTGACCGACAGACTGGCTGACAAACAGGGACAAACACTCACTCACTCACTCACTCACGCGCGCACGCACACACATACACACTTTCGCTCTCTCACTCTCCCTCTCCCAGGCGCGCGCACACAGACACAGACGCAAGCACACGCACGCACGCACACACACACACACAAACACAGCGACTCACACTGACACACAGGGGGGCACACATACACACACACACAGAGACAGGCACAGAGACAAACAGACGGCCACACAGACAGGCGGATAGACGGACGGACACGCAGTCAGACACACCGACAGACAGATAGAAGGAGAGATTGGCATTCAGTGAAACAGAGAGTCAATCAATAAGTCAATCTGACAGGTTAACAGGCAGTGAGTTGATGAGGCGGAGAGACAGTCTGTGAGGAGTTGTTGTGTTGTGCTTGCATGTGTGTGTGCGTATGAATTGAGGGGATGAGTGAATGACTGATTGAGTGGTTGATTGTGTGATTGCGTTTCCGTTTGTGACTGCGACTGGGATTTAGTGTGCGTTTGTTGGTTGTGTGTTTGAGGATGAGTGGGGTGAATAGTTGTGTATCAGGCGAAACCAGTCACGGTCAGGATGGCCGAGCGGTCCAAGGCGCTGCGTTCAGGTCGCAGTCCACTCTGTGGGCGTGGGTTCGAATCCCACTCCTGACACCACTTTTATCAACAAGAGACAAACCTATCGCTCAACTTCATCCCCCCTAATCTCAACTACTCGCATCACTCCTATCCGAGTTAGCTGTCGACGACTCACTGTTGTGCACACAACGCAGCTCGACCGGAGACAATTGCAGGAGAGGACAGACTTCACGGGAAGCCTAGATGTCCCAGCTAGCATTGACTTTTGGCGCACTGCAGAATGATTGGGGCAGGCTTAGGGGACTTGTCCCACGTTCGGCAGTGCGCCCGAAGAAAATGTTAGCTGAGGTGAGTTGATGCGACGGCGACGTCGGTGTCCCACTTGACGCGATGACATCGAGGCGTTGTGTGCAGCAAGCCAGGTGGATGAGTTGCACAACGGATGGACGGTCGATCAGCAGTGAGGTTGACGAACTGCCTTGTCAGATCAAAATCGCCACGTCGCGAGCAGGATTTGAACCTGCGCGGGGAAACCCCATTGGATTTCTAGTCCAACGCCTTAACCACTCGGCCATCGCGACCTGCCCTTCTTACCACAATTACACCAACACAATCAACACAACCAATTAGTTACACTCACACACACACACACTCACTCAATCACTCACTCACTCACTCACATACACAAGCCACAATGAACACTCACTCTCCTCAGCTCCCTCCTCCTCCCACTCCCACTCATCATCATCCACTCACCTTGTACAACAAATAAACACAAACACTCCATCAACATCCACCAACAAAAACACATTCCACACCTCCCCTGCTCATACACCCACAAACAACAAATACAATTCGCACATGTTAACACACGCCGGCGCCCACACACATACAATCACAATTGTCACAGCAGAAGGACGCATCGGTGTCTAGCGATCTTCAGTAGATCAGACACTACTGAGAGAGTGAGTTCGATTCGTTCAGTAACGAGTACCTTGTGTTTTCAATACAGTGGATTGTACTGGTTCACTTTCCAGTGATAATCGATTGTCGACGGGAAGACAGTTGAGCGTGATTGCAGCCTTCATGACTGCGAGTTTGTCTATTGACAGTGTGCAGTGTGAGTGTTCAGTAACCAATCATGTCAAGGCAAATGTGAATGGAGATCGAAGGAGACGAGGAGATGGTAAACTTGTCGGTGAAATTGTGTCTCTGACAGTTTATGTGTGCGTGTGCGTGTGTGTTCTTGTTCTTGTTGTTGTTGTTGTTGGTGGTGGTGGTGGTGTTGGTGGTGGAGTGGGAGTGGGAGTGGGATTGTGGATGTATGCGAATTTATGCAGTTCTGTTGCCACGAGATTCGAGTGTCTGGATGTGTAACGGCGCTAAACTGTTGAAGATATGCAGAGATAGGAGTGCAACCGATAAACTGCGAGAGATACGGACTCAGAAATACAGTCAGCCTTGTTGACAGATGGAAGTATCTGTGTGACAGACTCGAGGGGTGGGTGGGGAGACAGTCACAGAGGTGGATGGAGAGACGAATAGATGAACAGACGGATGAATGGATAGAGAGACAGACGGAGAGACGGACGGACATTCAGACAAATAGTCAGGTAGACGGACAGACGGAGTTCCCGCCTGACCGACAGACTGGCTGACAAACAGAGACAAACACTCACTCACTCACTCACGCGCGCACGCACACACACACTCTCGCTCTCTCACTCTCCCTCTCTCAGGTGCGCGCACACAGACACAGACGCAAGCACACGCACGCACGCACACACACACACACAAACACAGCGACTCACACTGACACACAGGGGGGCACACATACACACACACACAGAGACAGGCACAGAGACAAACAGACGGCCACACAGACAGGCGGATAGACGGACGGACACGCAGTCAGACACACCGACAGACAGATAGAAGGAGAGATTGGCATTCAGTGAAACAGAGAGTCAATCAATAAGTCAATCTGACAGGTTAACAGGCAGTGAGTTGATGAGGCGGAGAGACAGTCTGTGAGGAGTTGTTGTGTTGTGCTTGCATGTGTGTGTGCGTATGAATTGAGGGGATGAGTGAATGACTGATTGAGTGGTTGATTGTGTGATTGCGTTTCCGTTTGTGACTGCGACTGGGATTTAGTGTGCGTTTGTTGGTTGTGTGTTTGAGGATGAGTGGGGTGAATAGTTGTGTATCAGGCGAAACCAGTCACGGTCAGGATGGCCGAGCGGTCCAAGGCGCTGCGTTCAGGTCGCAGTCCACTCTGTGGGCGTGGGTTCGAATCCCACTCCTGACACCACTTTTATCAACAAGAGACAAACCTATCGCTCAACTTCATCCCCCCTAATCTCAACTACTCGCATCACTCCTATCCGAGTTAGCTGTCGACGACTCACTGTTGTGCACACAACGCAGCTCGACCGGAGACAATTGCAGGAGAGGACAGACTTCACGGGAAGCCTAGATGTCCCAGCTAGCATTGACTTTTGGCGCACTGCAGAATGATTGGGGCAGGCTTAGGGGACTTGTCCCACGTTCGGCAGTGCGCCCGAAGAAAATGTTAGCTGAGGTGAGTTGATGCGACGGCGACGTCGGTGTCGCACTTGACGCGATGACATCGAGGCGTTGTGTGCAGCAAGCCAGGTGGATGAGTTGCACAACGGATGGACGGTCGATCAGCAGTGAGGTTGACGAACTGCCTTGTCAGATCAAAATCGCCACGTCGCGAGCAGGATTTGAACCTGCGCGGGGAAACCCCATTGGATTTCTAGTCCAACGCCTTAACCACTCGGCCATCGCGACCTGCCCTTCTTACCACAATAACACCAACACAATCAACACAACCAGTTAGTTACACACACACACACACACTCACTCAATCACTCACATACACAAGCCACAATAAACACTCACTCTCCTCAGCTCCCTCCTCCTCCCACTCCCACTCATCATCATCCACTCACCTTGTACAACAAATAAACACAAACACTCCATCAACATCCACCAACAAAAACACATTCCACACCTCCCCTGCTCATACACCCACAAACAACAAATACAATTCGCACATGTTAACACACGCCGGCGCCCACACACATACAATCACAATTGTCACAGCAGAAGGACGCATCGGTGTCTAGCGATCTTCAGTAGATCAGACACTACTGAGAGAGTGAGTTCGATTCGTTCAGTAACGAGTACCTTGTGTTTTCAATACAGTGGATTGTACTGGTTCACTTTCCAGTGATAATCGATTGTCGACGGGAAGACAGTTGAGCGTGATTGCAGCCTTCATGACTGCGAGTTTGTCTATTGACAGTGTGCAGTGTGAGTGTTCAGTAACCAATCATGTCAAGGCAAATGTGAATGGAGATCGAAGGAGACGAGGAGATGGTAAACTTGTCGGTGAAATTGTGTCTCTGACAGTTTATGTGTGCGTGTGCGTGTGTGTTCTTGTTCTTGTTGTTGTTGTTGTTGTTGTTGTTGTTGGTGGTGGTGGTGTTGGTGGTGGAGTGGGAGTGGGAGTGGGATTGTGGATGTATGCGAATTTATGCAGTTCTGTTGCCACGAGATTCGAGTGTCTGGATGTGTAACGGCGCTAAACTGTTGAAGAGATGCAGAGATAGGAGTGCAACCGATAAACTGCGACAGATACGGACTCAGAAATACAGTCAGCCTTGTTGACAGATGGAAGTATCTGTGTGACAGACTCGAGGGGTGGGTGGGGAGACAGTCACAGAGGTGGATGGAGAGACGAACAGATGAACAGACGGATGAATGGATAGAGAGACAGACGGAGAGACGGACGGCCATTCAGACAAATAGTCAGGTAGACGGACAGACGGAGTTCCCGCCTGACCGACAGACTGGCTGACAAACAGAGACAAACACTCACTCACTCACTCACGCGCGCACGCACACACACACACACACTTTCGCTCTCTCACTCTCCCTCTCTCAGGTGCGCGCACACAGACACAGACGCAAGCACACGCACGCACGCACACACACACACAAACACAGCGACTCACACTGACACACAGGGGGGCACACATACACACACACACACAGAGACAGGCACAGAGACAAACAGACGGCCACACAGACAGGCGGATAGACGGACGGACACGCAGTCAGACACACCGACAGACAGATAGAAGGAGAGATTGGCATTCAGTGAAACAGAGAGTCAATCAATAAGTCAATCTGACAGGTTAACAGGCAGTGAGTTGATGAGGCGGAGAGACAGTCTGTGAGGAGTTGTTGTGTTGTGCTTGCATGTGTGTGTGCGTATGAATTGAGGGGATGAGTGAATGACTGATTGAGTGGTTGATTGTGTGATTGCGTTTCCGTTTGTGACTGCGACTGGGATTTAGTGTGCGTTTGTTGGTTGTGTGTTTGAGGATGAGTGGGGTGAATAGTTGTGTATCAGGCGAAACCAGTCACGGTCAGGATGGCCGAGCGGTCCAAGGCGCTGCGTTCAGGTCGCAGTCCACTCTGTGGGCGTGGGTTCGAATCCCACTCCTGACACCACTTTTATCAACAAGAGACAAACCTATCGCTCAACTTCATCCCCCCTAATCTCAACTACTCGCATCACTCCTATCCGAGTTAGCTGTCGACGACTCACTGTTGTGCACACAACGCAGCTCGACCGGAGACAATTGCAGGAGAGGACAGACTTCACGGGAAGCCTAGATGTCCCAGCTAGCATTGACTTTTGGCGCACTGCAGAATGATTGGGGCAGGCTTAGGGGACTTGTCCCACGTTCGGCAGTGCGCCCGAAGAAAATGTTAGCTGAGGTGAGTTGATGCGACGGCGACGTCGGTGTCCCACTTGACGCGATGACATCGAGGCGTTGTGTGCAGCAAGCCAGGTGGATGAGTTGCACAACGGATGGACGGTCGATCAGCAGTGAGGTTGACGAACTGCCTTGTCAGATCAAAATCGCCACGTCGCGAGCAGGATTTGAACCTGCGCGGGGAAACCCCATTGGATTTCTAGTCCAACGCCTTAACCACTCGGCCATCGCGACCTGCCCTTCTTACCACAATTACACCAACACAATCAACACAACCAGTTAGTTACACACACACATGCACGCACACACACACACTCACTCACTCACTCACATACACAAGCCACAATGAACACTCACTCTCCTCAGCTCCGTCCTCCTCCCACTCCCACTCATCATCATCCACTCACCTTGTACAACAAATAAACACAAACACTCCATCAACATCCACCAACAAAAACACATTCCACACCTCCCCTGCTCATACACCCACAAACACCAAATACAATTCGCACATGTTAACACACGCCGGCGCCCACACACATACAATCACAATTGTCACAGCAGAAGGACGCATCGGTGTCTAGCGATCTTCAGTAGATCAGACACTACTGAGAGAGTGAGTTCGATTCGTTCAGTAACGAGTACCTTGTGTTTTCAATACAGTGGATTGTACTGGTTCACTTTCCAGTGATAATCGATTGTCGACGGGAAGACAGTTGAGCGTGATTGCAGCCTTCATGACTGCGAGTTTGTCTATTGACAGTGTGCAGTGTGAGTGTTCAGTAACCAATCATGTGAAGGCAAATGTGAATGGAGATCGAAGGAGACGAGGAGATGGTAAACTTGTCGGTGAAATTGTGTCTCTGACAGTTTATGTGTGCGTGTGCGTGTGTGTTCTTGTTCTTGTTGTTGTTGTTGTTGTTGGTGGTGGTGGTGTTGGTGGTGGAGTGGGAGTGGGAGTGGGATTGTGGATGTATGCGAATTTATGCAGTTCTGTTGCCACGAGATTCGAGTGTCTGGATGTGTAACGGCGCTAAACTGTTGAAGAGATGCAGAGATAGGAGTGCAACCGATAAACTGCGACAGATACGGACTCAGAAATACAGTCAGCCTTGTTGACAGATGGAAGTATCTGTGTGACAGACTCGAGGGGTGGGTGGGGAGACAGTCACAGAGGTGGATGGAGAGACGAATAGATGAACAGACGGATGAATGGATAGAGAGACAGACGGAGAGACGGACGGACATTCAGACAAATAGTCAGGTAGACGGACAGACGGAGTTCCCGCCTGACCGACAGACTGGCTGACAAACAGAGACAAACACTCACTCACTCACTCACGCGCGCACGCACACACACACACACACTTTCGCTCTCTCACTCTCCCTCTCTCAGGTGCGCGCACACAGACACAGACGCAAGCACACGCACGCACGCACACACACACACACAAACACAGCGACTCACACTGACACACAGGGGGGCACACATACACACACACACAGAGACAGGCACAGAGACAAACAGACGGCCACACAGACAGGCGGATAGACGGACGGACACGCAGTCAGACACACCGACAGACAGATAGAAGGAGAGATTGGCATTCAGTGAAACAGAGAGTCAATCAATAAGTCAATCTGACAGGTTAACAGGCAGTGAGTTGATGAGGCGGAGAGACAGTCTGTGAGGAGTTGTTGTGTTGTGCTTGCATGTGTGTGTGCGTATGAATTGAGGGGATGAGTGAATGACTGATTGAGTGGTTGATTGTGTGATTGCGTTTTCGTTTGTGACTGCGACTGGGATTTAGTGTGCGTTTGTTGGTTGTGTGTTTGAGGATGAGTGGGGTGAATAGTTGTGTATCAGGCGAAACCAGTCACGGTCAGGATGGCCGAGCGGTCCAAGGCGCTGCGTTCAGGTCGCAGTCCACTCTGTGGGCGTGGGTTCGAATCCCACTCCTGACACCACTTTTATCAACAAGAGACAAACCTATCGCTCAACTTCATCCCCCCTAATCTCAACTACTCGCATCACTCCTATCCGAGTTAGCTGTCGACGACTCACTGTTGTGCACACAACGCAGCTCGACCGGAGACAATTGCAGGAGAGGACAGACTTCACGGGAAGCCTAGATGTCCCAGCTAGCATTGACTTTTGGCGCACTGCAGAATGATTGGGGCAGGCTTAGGGGACTTGTCCCACGTTCGGCAGTGCGCCCGAAGAAAATGTTAGCTGAGGTGAGTTGATGCGACGGCGACGTCGGTGTCCCACTTGACGCGATGACATCGAGGCGTTGTGTGCAGCAAGCCAGGTGGATGAGTTGCACAACGGATGGACGGTCGATCAGCAGTGAGGTTGACGAACTGCCTTGTCAGATCAAAATCGCCACGTCGCGAGCAGGATTTGAACCTGCGCGGGGAAACCCCATTGGATTTCTAGTCCAACGCCTTAACCACTCGGCCATCGCGACCTGCCCTTCTTACCACAATTACACCAACACAATCAACACAACCAGTTAGTTACACACACACACACACACACTCACTCACTCACTCACTCACTCACTCACATACACAAGCCACAATGAACACTCACTCTCCTCAGCTCCGTCCTCCTCCCACTCCCACTCATCATCA
The DNA here is from genome assembly GCA_944472155.2 of Trichobilharzia szidati. Lineage (NCBI taxonomy): Eukaryota > Metazoa > Platyhelminthes > Trematoda > Strigeidida > Schistosomatidae > Trichobilharzia > Trichobilharzia szidati. The sequence goes on from OX235271.1 coordinate 44,182,475, forward strand.
TCCACTCACCTTGTACAACAAATAAACACAAACACTCCATCAACATCCACCAACAAAAACACATTCCACACCTCCCCTGCTCATACACCCACAAACACCAAATACAATTCGCACATGTTAACACACGCCGGCGCCCACACACATACAATCACAATTGTCACAGCAGAAGGACGCATCGGTGTCTAGCGATCTTCAGTAGATCAGACACTACTGAGAGAGTGAGTTCGATTCGTTCAGTAACGAGTACCTTGTGTTTTCAATACAGTGGATTGTACTGGTTCACTTTCCAGTGATAATCGATTGTCGACGGGAAGACAGTTGAGCGTGATTGCAGCCTTCATGACTGCGAGTTTGTCTATTGACAGTGTGCAGTGTGAGTGTTCAGTAACCAATCATGTGAAGGCAAATGTGAATGGAGATCGAAGGAGACGAGGAGATGGTAAACTTGTCAGTGAAATTGTGTCTCTGACAGTTTATGTGTGCGTGTGCGTGTGTGTTCTTACTGTTGTTGTTGTTGTTTGTGGTGGTGGTGGTGGCGGAGTGGGAGTGGGATTGTGGATGTATGCGAATTTATGCAGTTCTGTTGCCACGAGATTCTAGTGTCTGGATGTGTAACGGCGCTAAACTGTTGAAGAGATGCAGAGATAGGAGTGCAACCGATAAACTGCGACAGATACGGACTCAGAAATACAGTCAGCCTTGTTGACAGATGGAAGTATCTGTGTGACAGACTCGAGGGGTGGGTGGGGAGACAGTCACAGAGGTGGATGGAGAGACGAATAGATGAACAGACGGATGAATGGATAGAGAGACAGACGGAGAGACGGACGGACATTCAGACAAATAGTCAGGTAGACGGACAGACGGAGTTCCCGCCTGACCGACAGACTGGCTGACAAACAGAGACAAACACTCACTCACTCACTCACGCGCGCACGCACACACACACTTTCGCTCTCTCACTCTCCCTCTCTCAGGTGCGCGCACACAGACACAGACGCAAGCACACGCACGCACGCACACACACACACACAAACACAGCGACTCACACTGACACACAGGGGGGCACACATACACACACACACAGAGACAGGCACAGAGACAAACAGACGGCCACACAGACAGGCGGATAGACGGACGGACACGCAGTCAGACACACCGACAGACAGATAGAAGGAGAGATTGGCATTCAGTGAAACAGAGAGTCAATCAATAAGTCAATCTGACAGGTTAACAGGCAGTGAGTTGATGAGGCGGAGAGACAGTCTGTGAGGAGTTGTTGTGTTGTGCTTGCATGTGTGTGTGCGTATGAATTGAGGGGATGAGTGAATGACTGATTGAGTGGTTGATTGTGTGATTGCGTTTCCGTTTGTGACTGCGACTGGGATTTAGTGTGCGTTTGTTGGTTGTGTGTTTGAGGATGAGTGGGGTGAATAGTTGTGTATCAGGCGAAACCAGTCACGGTCAGGATGGCCGAGCGGTCCAAGGCGCTGCGTTCAGGTCGCAGTCCACTCTGTGGGCGTGGGTTCGAATCCCACTCCTGACACCACTTTTATCAACAAGAGACAAACCTATCGCTCAACTTCATCCCCCCTAATCTCAACTACTCGCATCACTCCTATCCGAGTTAGCTGTCGACGACTCACTGTTGTGCACACAACGCAGCTCGACCGGAGACAATTGCAGGAGAGGACAGACTTCACGGGAAGCCTAGATGTCCCAGCTAGCATTGACTTTTGGCGCACTGCAGAATGATTGGGGCAGGCTTAGGGGACTTGTCCCACGTTCGGCAGTGCGCCCGAAGAAAATGTTAGCTGAGGTGAGTTGATGCGACGGCGACGTCGGTGTCCCACTTGACGCGATGACATCGAGGCGTTGTGTGCAGCAAGCCAGGTGGATGAGTTGCACAACGGATGGACGGTCGATCAGCAGTGAGGTTGACGAACTGCCTTGTCAGATCAAAATCGCCACGTCGCGAGCAGGATTTGAACCTGCGCGGGGAAACCCCATTGGATTTCTAGTCCAACGCCTTAACCACTCGGCCATCGCGACCTGCCGTTGTTACCACAATAACACCCACACAATCAACACAACCAGTTAGTAACACACACACAGCACACACACACACACACTCACTCACTCACTCACTCACATACACAAGCCACAATGAACACTCACTCTCCTCAGCTCCGTCCTCCTCCCACTCCCACTCATCATCATCCACTCACCTTGTACAACAAATAAACACAAACACTCCATCAACATCCACCAACAAAAACACATTCCACACCTCCCCTGCTCATACACCCACAAACACCAAATACAATTCGCACATGTTAACACACGCCGGCGCCCACACACATACAATCACAATTGTCACAGCAGAAGGACGCATCGGTGTCTAGCGATCTTCAGTAGATCAGACACTACTGAGAGAGTGAGTTCGATTCGTTCAGTAACGAGTACCTTGTGTTTTCAATACAGTGGATTGTACTGGTTCACTTTCCAGTGATAATCGATTGTCGACGGGAAGACAGTTGAGCGTGATTGCAGCCTTCATGACTGCGAGTTTGTCTATTGACAGTGTGCAGTGTGAGTGTTCAGTAACCAATCATGTGAAGGCAAATGTGAATGGAGATCGAAGGAGACGAGGAGATGGTAAACTTGTCGGTGAAATTGTGTCTCTGACAGTTTATGTGTGCGTGTGCGTGTGTGTTCTTGTTGTTGTTGTTGTTGGTGGTGGTGTTGGTGGTGGAGTGGGAGTGGGAGTGGGATTGTGGATGTATGCGAATTTATGCAGTTCTGTTGCCACGAGATTCTAGTGTCTGGATGTGTAACGGCGCTAAACTGTTGAAGAGATGCAGAGAAAGGAGTGCAACCGATAAACTGCGACAGATACGGACTCAGAAGCACAGTCAGCCTTGTTGACAGATGGAAGTATCTGTGTGACAGACTCGAGGGGCGGGTGGGGAGACAGTCACAGAGGTGGATGGAGAGACGAATAGATGAACAGACGGATGAATGGATAGAGAGACAGACGGAGAGACGGACGGACATTCAGACAAATAGTCAGGTAGACGGACAGACGGAGTTCCCGCCTGACCGACAGACTGGCTGACAAACAGAGACAAACACTCACTCACTCACTCACGCGCGCACGCACACACACACACACTTTCGCTCTCTCACTCTCCCTCTCTCAGGTGCGCGCACACAGACACAGACACAGCAAGCACACGCACGCACGCACACACACACACACACAAACACAGCGACTCACACTGACACACAGGGGGGCACACATACACACACACACACAGAGACAGGCACAGAGACAAACAGACGGCCACACAGACAGGCGGATAGACGGACGGACACGCAGTCAGACACACCGACAGACAGATAGAAGGAGAGATTGGCATTCAGTGAAACAGAGAGTCAATCAATAAGTCAATCTGACAGGTTAACAGGCAGTGAGTTGATGAGGCGGAGAGACAGTCTGTGAGGAGTTGTTGTGTTGTGCTTGCATGTGTGTGTGCGTATGAATTGAGGGGATGAGTGAATGACTGATTGAGTGGTTGATTGTGTGATTGCGTTTCCGTTTGTGACTGCGACTGGGATTTAGTGTGCGTTTGTTGGTTGTGTGTTTGAGGATGAGTGGGGTGAATAGTTGTGTATCAGGCGAAACCAGTCACGGTCAGGATGGCCGAGCGGTCCAAGGCGCTGCGTTCAGGTCGCAGTCCACTCTGTGGGCGTGGGTTCGAATCCCACTCCTGACACCACTTTTATCAACAAGAGACAAACCTATCGCTCAACTTCATCCCCCCTAATCTCAACTACTCGCATCACTCCTATCCGAGTTAGCTGTCGACGACTCACTGTTGTGCACACAACGCAGCTCGACCGGAGACAATTGCAGGAGAGGACAGACTTCACGGGAAGCCTAGATGTCCCAGCTAGCATTGACTTTTGGCGCACTGCAGAATGATTGGGGCAGGCTTAGGGGACTTGTCCCACGTTCGGCAGTGCGCCCGAAGAAAATGTTAGCTGAGGTGAGTTGATGCGACGGCGACGTCGGTGTCGCACTTGACGCGATGACATCGAGGCGTTGTGTGCAGCAAGCCAGGTGGATGAGTTGCACAACGGATGGACGGTCGATCAGCAGTGAGGTTGACGAACTGCCTTGTCAGATCAAAATCGCCACGTCGCGAGCAGGATTTGAACCTGCGCGGGGAAACCCCATTGGATTTCTAGTCCAACGCCTTAACCACTCGGCCATCGCGACCTGCCCTCCTTACCACAATTACACCAACACAATCAACACAACCAATTAGTTACACTCACACACACACTCACTCACTCACTCACTCACATACACAAGCCACAATGAACACTCACTCTCCTCAGCTCCCTCCTCCTCCCACTCCCACTCATCATCATCCACTCACCTTGTACAACAAATAAACACAAACACTCCATCAACATCCACCAACAAAAACACATTCCACACCTCCCCTGCTCATACACCCACAAACAACAAATACAATTCGCACATGTTAACACACGCCGGCGCCCACACACATACAATCACAATTGTCACAGCAGAAGGACGCATCGGTGTCTAGCGATCTTCAGTAGATCAGACACTACTGAGAGAGTGAGTTCGATTCGTTCAGTAACGAGTACCTTGTGTTTTCAATACAGTGGATTGTACTGGTTCACTTTCCAGTGATAATCGATTGTCGACGGGAAGACAGTTGAGCGTGATTGCAGCCTTCATGACTGCGAGTTTGTCTATTGACAGTGTGCAGTGTGAGTGTTCAGTAACCAATCATGTCAAGGCAAATGTGAATGGAGATCGAAGGAGACGAGGAGATGGTAAACTTGTCGGTGAAATTGTGTCTCTGACAGTTTATGTGTGCGTGTGCGTGTGTGTTGTTGTTGTTGTTGGTGGTGGTGTTGGTGGTGGAGTGGGAGTGGGAGTGGGATTGTGGATGTATGCGAATTTATGCAGTTCTGTTGCCACGAGATTCGAGTGTCTGGATGTGTAACGGCGCTAAACTGTTGAAGATATGCAGAGATAGGAGTGCAACCGATAAACTGCGAGAGATACGGACTCAGAAATACAGTCAGCCTTGTTGACAGATGGAAGTATCTGTGTGACAGACTCGAGGGGTGGGTGGGGAGACAGTCACAGAGGTGGATGGAGAGACGAATAGATGAACAGACGGATGAATGGATAGAGAGACAGACGGAGAGACGGACGGACATTCAGACAAATAGTCAGGTAGACGGACAGACGGAGTTCCCGCCTGACCGACAGACTGGCTGACAAACAGAGACAAACACCCACTCACTCACTCACGCGCGCACGCACACACACACACACACTCTCGCTCTCTCACTCTCCCTCTCTCAGGTGCGCGCACACAGACACAGACGCAAGCACACGCACGCACGCACACACACACACACACAAACACAGCGACTCACACTGACACACAGGGGGGCACACATACACACACACACACAGAGACAGGCACAGAGACAAACAGACGGCCACACAGACAGGCGGATAGACGGACGGACACGCAGTCAGACACACCGACAGACAGATAGAAGGAGAGATTGGCATTCAGTGAAACAGAGAGTCAATCAATAAGTCAATCTGACAGGTTAACAGGCAGTGAGTTGATGAGGCGGAGAGACAGTCTGTGAGGAGTTGTTGTGTTGTGCTTGCATGTGTGTGTGCGTATGAATTGAGGGGATGAGTGAATGACTGATTGAGTGGTTGATTGTGTGATTGCGTTTCCGTTTGTGACTGCGACTGGGATTTAGTGTGCGTTTGTTGGTTGTGTGTTTGAGGATGAGTGGGGTGAATAGTTGTGTATCAGGCGAAACCAGTCACGGTCAGGATGGCCGAGCGGTCCAAGGCGCTGCGTTCAGGTCGCAGTCCACTCTGTGGGCGTGGGTTCGAATCCCACTCCTGACACCACTTTTATCAACAAGAGACAAACCTATCGCTCAACTTCATCCCCCCCTAATCTCAACTACTCGCATCACTCCTATCCGAGTTAGCTGTCGACGACTCACTGTTGTGCACACAACGCAGCTCGACCGGAGACAATTGCAGGAGAGGACAGACTTCACGGGAAGCCTAGATGTCCCAGCTAGCATTGACTTTTGGCGCACTGCAGAATGATTGGGGCAGGCTTAGGGGACTTGTCCCACGTTCGGCAGTGCGCCCGAAGAAAATGTTAGCTGAGGTGAGTTGATGCGACGGCGACGTCGGTGTCCCACTTGACGCGATGACATCGAGGCGTTGTGTGCAGCAAGCCAGGTGGATGAGTTGCACAACGGATGGACGGTCGATCAGCAGTGAGGTTGACGAACTGCCTTGTCAGATCAAAATCGCCACGTCGCGAGCAGGATTTGAACCTGCGCGGGGAAACCCCATTGGATTTCTAGTCCAACGCCTTAACCACTCGGCCATCGCGACCTGCCCTTCTTACCACAATTACACCAACACAATCAACACAACCAATTAGTTAAACACACACACACACACACTCACTCACTCACTCACATACACAAGCCACAATGAACACTCACTCTCCTCAGCTCCCTCCTCCTCCCACTCCCACTCATCATCATCCACTCACCTTGTACAACAAATAAACACAAACACTCCATCAACATCCACCAACAAAAACACATTCCACACCTCCCCTGCTCATACACCCACAAACAACAAATACAATTCGCACATGTTAACACACGCCGGCGCCCACACACATACAATCACAATTGTCACAGCAGAAGGACGCATCGGTGTCTAGCGATCTTCAGTAGATCAGACACTACTGAGAGAGTGAGTTCGATTCGTTCAGTAACGAGTACCTTGTGTTTTCAATACAGTGGATTGTACTGGTTCACTTTCCAGTGATAATCGATTGTCGACGGGAAGACAGTTGAGCGTGATTGCAGCCTTCATGACTGCGAGTTTGTCTATTGACAGTGTGCAGTGTGAGTGTTCAGTAACCAATCATGTCAAGGCAAATGTGAATGGAGATCGAAGGAGACGAGGAGATGGTAAACTTGTCGGTGAAATTGTGTCTCTGACAGTTTATGTGTGCGTGTGCGTGTGTGTTCTTGTTCTTGTTGTTGTTGTTGTTGTTGGTGGTGGTGGTGGTGGTGGTGTTGGTGGTGGAGTGGGAGTGGGAGTGGGATTGTGGATGTATGCGAATTTATGCAGTTCTGTTGCCACGAGATTCGAGTGTCTGGATGTGTAACGGCGCTAAACTGTTGAAGATATGCAGAGATAGGAGTGCAACCGATAAACTGCGAGAGATACGGACTCAGAAATACAGTCAGCCTTGTTGACAGATGGAAGTATCTGTGTGACAGACTCGAGGGGTGGGTGGGGAGACAGTCACAGAGGTGGATGGAGAGACGAATAGATGAACAGACGGATGAATGGATAGAGAGACAGACGGAGAGACGGACGGACATTCAGACAAATAGTCAGGTAGACGGACAGACGGAGTTCCCGCCTGACCGACAGACTGGCTGACAAACAGAGACAAACACTCACTCACTCACTCACGCGCGCACGCACACACACACACACACTCTCGCTCTCTCACTCTCCCTCTCTCAGGTGCGCGCACACAGACACAGACGCAAGCACACGCACGCACGCACACACACACACAAACACAGCGACTCACACTGACACACAGGGGGGCACACATACACACACACACACAGAGACAGGCACAGAGACAAACAGACGGCCACACAGACAGGCGGATAGACGGACGGACACGCAGTCAGACACACCGACAGACAGATAGAAGGAGAGATTGGCATTCAGTGAAACAGAGAGTCAATCAATAAGTCAATCTGACAGGTTAACAGGCAGTGAGTTGATGAGGCGGAGAGACAGTCTGTGAGGAGTTGTTGTGTTGTGCTTGCATGTGTGTGTGCGTATGAATTGAGGGGATGAGTGAATGACTGATTGAGTGGTTGATTGTGTGATTGCGTTTCCGTTTGTGACTGCGACTGGGATTTAGTGTGCGTTTGTTGGTTGTGTGTTTGAGGATGAGTGGGGTGAATAGTTGTGTATCAGGCGAAACCAGTCACGGTCAGGATGGCCGAGCGGTCCAAGGCGCTGCGTTCAGGTCGCAGTCCACTCTGTGGGCGTGGGTTCGAATCCCACTCCTGACACCACTTTTATCAACAAGAGACAAACCTATCGCTCAACTTCATCCCCCCCTAATCTCAACTACTCGCATCACTCCTATCCGAGTTAGCTGTCGACGACTCACTGTTGTGCACACAACGCAGCTCGACCGGAGACAATTGCAGGAGAGGACAGACTTCACGGGAAGCCTAGATGTCCCAGCTAGCATTGACTTTTGGCGCACTGCAGAATGATTGGGGCAGGCCTAGGGGACTTGTCCCACGTTCGGCAGTGCGCCCGAAGAAAATGTTAGCTGAGGTGAGTTGATGCGACGGCGACGTCGGTGTCCCACTTGACGCGATGACATCGAGGCGTTGTGTGCAGCAAGCCAGGTGGATGAGTTGCACAACGGATGGACGGTCGATCAGCAGTGAGGTTGACGAACTGCCTTGTCAGATCAAAATCGCCACGTCGCGAGCAGGATTTGAACCTGCGCGGGGAAACCCCATTGGATTTCTAGTCCAACGCCTTAACCACTCGGCCATCGCGACCTGCCCTTCTTACCACAATTACACCAACACAATCAACACAACCAATTAGTTACACTCACACACACACACACTCACTCAATCACTCACTCACTCACTCACATACACAAGCCACAATGAACACTCACTCTCCTCAGCTCCCTCCTCCTCCCACTCCCACTCATCATCATCCACTCACCTTGTACAACAAATAAACACAAACACTCCATCAACATCCACCAACAAAAACACATTCCACACCTCCCCTGCTCATACACCCACAAACAACAAATACAATTCGCACATGTTAACACACGCCGGCGCCCACACACATACAATCACAATTGTCACAGCAGAAGGACGCATCGGTGTCTAGCGATCTTCAGTAGATCAGACACTACTGAGAGAGTGAGTTCGATTCGTTCAGTAACGAGTACCTTGTGTTTTCAATACAGTGGATTGTACTGGTTCACTTTCCAGTGATAATCGATTGTCGACGGGAAGACAGTTGAGCGTGATTGCAGCCTTCATGACTGCGAGTTTGTCTATTGACAGTGTGCAGTGTGAGTGTTCAGTAACCAATCATGTCAAGGCAAATGTGAATGGAGATCGAAGGAGACGAGGAGATGGTAAACTTGTCGGTGAAATTGTGTCTCTGACAGTTTATGTGTGCGTGTGCGTGTGTGTTCTTGTTCTTGTTGTTGTTGTTGTTGTTGGTGGTGGTGGTGGTGTTGGTGGTGGAGTGGGAGTGGGATTGTGGATGTATGCGAATTTATGCAGTTCTGTTGCCACGAGATTCGAGTGTCTGGATGTGTAACGGCGCTAAACTGTTGAAGATATGCAGAGATAGGAGTGCAACCGATAAACTGCGAGAGATACGGACTCAGAAATACAGTCAGCCTTGTTGACAGATGGAAGTATCTGTGTGACAGACTCGAGGGGTGGGTGGGGAGACAGTCACAGAGGTGGATGGAGAGACGAATAGATGAACAGACGGATGAATGGATAGAGAGACAGACGGAGAGACGGACGGACATTCAGACAAATAGTCAGGTAGACGGACAGACGGAGTTCCCGCCTGACCGACAGACTGGCTGACAAACAGAGACAAACACTCACTCACTCACTCACGCGCGCACGCACACACACACACACACTCTCGCTCTCTCACTCTCCCTCTCTCAGGTGCGCGCACACAGACACAGACGCAAGCACACGCACGCACGCACACACACACACAAACACAGCGACTCACACTGACACACAGGGGGGCACACATACACACACACACAGAGACAGGCACAGAGACAAACAGACGGCCACACAGACAGGCGGATAGACGGACGGACACGCAGTCAGACACACCGACAGACAGATAGAAGGAGAGATTGGCATTCAGTGAAACAGAGAGTCAATCAATAAGTCAATCTGACAGGTTAACAGGCAGTGAGTTGATGAGGCGGAGAGACAGTCTGTGAGGAGTTGTTGTGTTGTGCTTGCATGTGTGTGTGCGTATGAATTGAGGGGATGAGTGAATGACTGATTGAGTGGTTGATTGTGTGATTGCGTTTCCGTTTGTGACTGCGACTGGGATTTAGTGTGCGTTTGTTGGTTGTGTGTTTGAGGATGAGTGGGGTGAATAGTTGTGTATCAGGCGAAACCAGTCACGGTCAGGATGGCCGAGCGGTCCAAGGCGCTGCGTTCAGGTCGCAGTCCACTCTGTGGGCGTGGGTTCGAATCCCACTCCTGACACCACTTTTATCAACAAGAGACAAACCTATCGCTCAACTTCATCCCCCCCTAATCTCAACTACTCGCATCACTCCTATCCGAGTTAGCTGTCGACGACTCACTGTTGTGCACACAACGCAGCTCGACCGGAGACAATTGCAGGAGAGGACAGACTTCACGGGAAGCCTAGATGTCCCAGCTAGCATTGACTTTTGGCGCACTGCAGAATGATTGGGGCAGGCTTAGGGGACTTGTCCCACGTTCGGCAGTGCGCCCGAAGAAAATGTTAGCTGAGGTGAGTTGATGCGACGGCGACGTCGGTGTCGCACTTGACGCGATGACATCGAGGCGTTGTGTGCAGCAAGCCAGGTGGATGAGTTGCACAACGGATGGACGGTCGATCAGCAGTGAGGTTGACGAACTGCCTTGTCAGATCAAAATCGCCACGTCGCGAGCAGGATTTGAACCTGCGCGGGGAAACCCCATTGGATTTCTAGTCCAACGCCTTAACCACTCGGCCATCGCGACCTGCCCTTCTTACCACAATTACACCAACACAATCAACACAACCAATTAGTTACACACACACACACACACACACTCACTCACTCACTCACTCACATACACAAGCCACAATGAACACTCACTCTCCTCAGCTCCCTCCTCCTCCCACTCCCACTCATCATCATCCACTCACCTTGTACAACAAATAAACACAAACACTCCATCAACATCCACCAACAAAAACACATTCCACACCTCCCCTGCTCATACACCCACAAACAACAAATACAATTCGCACATGTTAACACACGCCGGCGCCCACACGCATACAATCACAATTGTCACAGCAGAAGGACGCATCGGTGTCTAGCGATCTTCAGTAGATCAGACACTACTGAGAGAGTGAGTTCGATTCGTTCAGTAACGAGTACCTTGTGTTTTCAATACAGTGGATTGTACTGGTTCACTTTCCAGTGATAATCGATTGTCGACGGGAAGACAGTTGAGCGTGATTGCAGCCTTCATGACTGCGAGTTTGTCTATTGACAGTGTGCAGTGTGAGTGTTCAGTAACCAATCATGTCAAGGCAAATGTGAATGGAGATCGAAGGAGACGAGGAGATGGTAAACTTGTCGGTGAAATTGTGTCTCTGACAGTTTATGTGTGCGTGTGCGTGTGTGTTCTTGTTGTTGTTGTTGTTGTTGTTGTTGTTGTTGTTGGTGGTGGTGGTGGTGTTGGTGGTGGAGTGGGAGTGGGAGTGGGATTGTGGATGTATGCGAATTTATGCAGTTCTGTTGCCACGAGATTCGAGTGTCTGGATGTGTAACGGCGCTAAACTGTTGAAGATATGCAGAGATAGGAGTGCAACCGATAAACTGCGAGAGATACGGACTCAGAAATACAGTCAGCCTTGTTGACAGATGGAAGTATCTGTGTGACAGACTCGAGGGGTGGGTGGGGAGACAGTCACAGAGGTGGATGGAGAGACGAATAGATGAACAGACGGATGAATGGATAGAGAGACAGACGGAGAGACGGACGGACATTCAGACAAATAGTCAGGTAGACGGACAGACGGAGTTCCCGCCTGACCGACAGACTGGCTGACAAACAGAGACAAACACTCACTCACTCACTCACGCGCGCACGCACACACACACACACTCTCGCTCTCTCACTCTCCCTCTCTCAGGTGCGCGCACACAGACACAGACGCAAGCACACGCACGCACGCACACACACACACACACAAACACAGCGACTCACACTGACACACAGGGGGGCACACATACACACACACACACAGAGACAGGCACAGAGACAAACAGACGGCCACACAGACAGGCGGATAGACGGACGGACACGCAGTCAGACACACCGACAGACAGATAGAAGGAGAGATTGGCATTCAGTGAAACAGAGAGTCAATCAATAAGTCAATCTGACAGGTTAACAGGCAGTGAGTTGATGAGGCGGAGAGACAGTCTGTGAGGAGTTGTTGTGTTGTGCTTGCATGTGTGTGTGCGTATGAATTGAGGGGATGAGTGAATGACTGATTGAGTGGTTGATTGTGTGATTGCGTTTCCGTTTGTGACTGCGACTGGGATTTAGTGTGCGTTTGTTGGTTGTGTGTTTGAGGATGAGTGGGGTGAATAGTTGTGTATCAGGCGAAACCAGTCACGGTCAGGATGGCCGAGCGGTCCAAGGCGCTGCGTTCAGGTCGCAGTCCACTCTGTGGGCGTGGGTTCGAATCCCACTCCTGACACCACTTTTATCAACAAGAGACAAACCTATCGCTCAACTTCATCCCCCCTAATCTCAACTACTCGCATCACTCCTATCCGAGTTAGCTGTCGACGACTCACTGTTGTGCACACAACGCAGCTCGACCGGAGACAATTGCAGGAGAGGACAGACTTCACGGGAAGCCTAGATGTCCCAGCTAGCATTGACTTTTGGCGCACTGCAGAATGATTGGGGCAGGCTTAGGGGACTTGTCCCACGTTCGGCAGTGCGCCCGAAGAAAATGTTAGCTGAGGTGAGTTGATGCGACGGCGACGTCGGTGTCCCACTTGACGCGATGACATCGAGGCGTTGTGTGCAGCAAGCCAGGTGGATGAGTTGCACAACGGATGGACGGTCGATCAGCAGTGAGGTTGACGAACTGCCTTGTCAGATCAAAATCGCCACGTCGCGAGCAGGATTTGAACCTGCGCGGGGAAACCCCATTGGATTTCTAGTCCAACGCCTTAACCACTCGGCCATCGCGACCTGCCCTTCTTACCACAATTACACCAACACAATCAACACAACCAATTAGTTACACACACACACACACACACACTCACTCACTCACTCACTCACATACACAAGCCACAATGAACACTCACTCTCCTCAGCTCCCTCCTCCTCCCACTCCCACTCATCATCATCCACTCACCTTGTACAACAAATAAACACAAACACTCCATCAACATCCACCAACAAAAACACATTCCACACCTCCCCTGCTCATACACCCACAAACAACAAATACAATTCGCACATGTTAACACACGCCGGCGCCCACACGCATACAATCACAATTGTCACAGCAGAAGGACGCATCGGTGTCTAGCGATCTTCAGTAGATCAGACACTACTGAGAGAGTGAGTTCGATTCGTTCAGTAACGAGTACCTTGTGTTTTCAATACAGTGGATTGTACTGGTTCACTTTCCAGTGATAATCGATTGTCGACGGGAAGACAGTTGAGCGTGATTGCAGCCTTCATGACTGCGAGTTTGTCTATTGACAGTGTGCAGTGTGAGTGTTCAGTAACCAATCATGTCAAGGCAAATGTGAATGGAGATCGAAGGAGACGAGGAGATGGTAAACTTGTCGGTGAAATTGTGTCTCTGACAGTTTATGTGTGCGTGTGCGTGTGTGTTCTTGTTGTTGTTGTTGTTGTTGTTGTTGGTGGTGGTGGTGGTGTTGGTGGTGGAGTGGGAGTGGGAGTGGGATTGTGGATGTATGCGAATTTATGCAGTTCTGTTGCCACGAGATTCGAGTGTCTGGATGTGTAACGGCGCTAAACTGTTGAAGATATGCAGAGATAGGAGTGCAACCGATAAACTGCGAGAGATACGGACTCAGAAATACAGTCAGCCTTGTTGACAGATGGAAGTATCTGTGTGACAGACTCGAGGGGTGGGTGGGGAGACAGTCACAGAGGTGGATGGAGAGACGAATAGATGAACAGACGGATGAATGGATAGAGAGACAGACGGAGAGACGGACGGACATTCAGACAAATAGTCAGGTAGACGGACAGACGGAGTTCCCGCCTGACCGACAGACTGGCTGACAAACAGAGACAAACACTCACTCACTCACTCACGCGCGCACGCACACACACACACACTCTCGCTCTCTCACTCTCCCTCTCTCAGGTGCGCGCACACAGACACAGACGCAAGCACACGCACGCACGCACACACACACACAAACACAGCGACTCACACTGACACACAGGGGGGCACACATACACACACACACAGAGACAGGCACAGAGACAAACAGACGGCCACACAGACAGGCGGATAGACGGACGGACACGCAGTCAGACACACCGACAGACAGATAGAAGGAGAGATTGGCATTCAGTGAAACAGAGAGTCAATCAATAAGTCAATCTGACAGGTTAACAGGCAGTGAGTTGATGAGGCGGAGAGACAGTCTGTGAGGAGTTGTTGTGTTGTGCTTGCATGTGTGTGTGCGTATGAATTGAGGGGATGAGTGAATGACTGATTGAGTGGTTGATTGTGTGATTGCGTTTCCGTTTGTGACTGCGACTGGGATTTAGTGTGCGTTTGTTGGTTGTGTGTTTGAGGATGAGTGGGGTGAATAGTTGTGTATCAGGCGAAACCAGTCACGGTCAGGATGGCCGAGCGGTCCAAGGCGCTGCGTTCAGGTCGCAGTCCACTCTGTGGGCGTGGGTTCGAATCCCACTCCTGACACCACTTTTATCAACAAGAGACAAACCTATCGCTCAACTTCATCCCCCCTAATCTCAACTACTCGCATCACTCCTATCCGAGTTAGCTGTCGACGACTCACTGTTGTGCACACAACGCAGCTCGACCGGAGACAATTGCAGGAGAGGACAGACTTCACGGGAAGCCTAGATGTCCCAGCTAGCATTGACTTTTGGCGCACTGCAGAATGATTGGGGCAGGCTTAGGGGACTTGTCCCACGTTCGGCAGTGCGCCCGAAGAAAATGTTAGCTGAGGTGAGTTGATGCGACGGCGACGTCGGTGTCCCACTTGACGCGATGACATCGAGGCGTTGTGTGCAGCAAGCCAGGTGGATGAGTTGCACAACGGATGGACGGTCGATCAGCAGTGAGGTTGACGAACTGCCTTGTCAGATCAAAATCGCCACGTCGCGAGCAGGATTTGAACCTGCGCGGGGAAACCCCATTGGATTTCTAGTCCAACGCCTTAACCACTCGGCCATCGCGACCTGCCCTTCTTACCACAATTACACCAACACAATCAACACAACCAATTAGTTACACACACACACACACACACACTCACTCACTCACTCACTCACATACACAAGCCACAATGAACACTCACTCTCCTCAGCTCCCTCCTCCTCCCACTCCCACTCATCATCATCCACTCACCTTGTACAACAAATAAACACAAACACTCCATCAACATCCACCAACAAAAACACATTCCACACCTCCCCTGCTCATACACCCACAAACAACAAATACAATTCGCACATGTTAACACACGCCGGCGCCCACACACATACAATCACAATTGTCACAGCAGAAGGACGCATCGGTGTCTAGCGATCTTCAGTAGATCAGACACTACTGAGAGAGTGAGTTCGATTCGTTCAGTAACGAGTACCTTGTGTTTTCAATACAGTGGATTGTACTGGTTCACTTTCCAGTGATAATCGATTGTCGACGGGAAGACAGTTGAGCGTGATTGCAGCCTTCATGACTGCGAGTTTGTCTATTGACAGTGTGCAGTGTGAGTGTTCAGTAACCAATCATGTCAAGGCAAATGTGAATGGAGATCGAAGGAGACGAGGAGATGGTAAACTTGTCGGTGAAATTGTGTCTCTGACAGTTTATGTGTGCGTGTGCGTGTGTGTTCTTGTTGTTGTTGTTGTTGTTGGTGGTGGTGGTGGTGTTGGTGGTGGAGTGGGAGTGGGAGTGGGATTGTGGATGTATGCGAATTTATGCAGTTCTGTTGCCACGAGATTCGAGTGTCTGGATGTGTAACGGCGCTAAACTGTTGAAGATATGCAGAGATAGGAGTGCAACCGATAAACTGCGAGAGATACGGACTCAGAAATACAGTCAGCCTTGTTGACAGATGGAAGTATCTGTGTGACAGACTCGAGGGGTGGGTGGGGAGACAGTCACAGAGGTGGATGGAGAGACGAATAGATGAACAGACGGATGAATGGATAGAGAGACAGACGGAGAGACGGACGGACATTCAGACAAATAGTCAGGTAGACGGACAGACGGAGTTCCCGCCTGACCGACAGACTGGCTGACAAACAGAGACAAACACTCACTCACTCACTCACGCGCGCACGCACACACACACACACACTCTCGCTCTCTCACTCTCCCTCTCTCAGGTGCGCGCACACAGACACAGACGCAAGCACACGCACGCACGCACACACACACACACAAACACAGCGACTCACACTGACACACAGGGGGGCACACATACACACACACACAGAGACAGGCACAGAGACAAACAGACGGCCACACAGACAGGCGGATAGACGGACGGACACGCAGTCAGACACACCGACAGACAGATAGAAGGAGAGATTGGCATTCAGTGAAACAGAGAGTCAATCAATAAGTCAATCTGACAGGTTAACAGGCAGTGAGTTGATGAGGCGGAGAGACAGTCTGTGAGGAGTTGTTGTGTTGTGCTTGCATGTGTGTGTGCGTATGAATTGAGGGGATGAGTGAATGACTGATTGAGTGGTTGATTGTGTGATTGCGTTTCCGTTTGTGACTGCGACTGGGATTTAGTGTGCGTTTGTTGGTTGTGTGTTTGAGGATGAGTGGGGTGAATAGTTGTGTATCAGGCGAAACCAGTCACGGTCAGGATGGCCGAGCGGTCCAAGGCGCTGCGTTCAGGTCGCAGTCCACTCTGTGGGCGTGGGTTCGAATCCCACTCCTGACACCACTTTTATCAACAAGAGACAAACCTATCGCTCAACTTCATCCCCCCCTAATCTCAACTACTCGCATCACTCCTATCCGAGTTAGCTGTCGACGACTCACTGTTGTGCACACAACGCAGCTCGACCGGAGACAATTGCAGGAGATGACAGACTTCACGGGAAGCCTAGATGTCCCAGCTAGCATTGACTTTTGGCGCACTGCAGAATGATTGGGGCAGGCTTAGGGGACTTGTCCCACGTTCGGCAGTGCGCCCGAAGAAAATGTTAGCTGAGGTGAGTTGATGCGACGGCGACGTCGGTGTCGCACTTGACGCGATGACATCGAGGCGTTGTGTGCAGCAAGCCAGGTGGATGAGTTGCACAACGGATGGACGGTCGATCAGCAGTGAGGTTGACGAACTGCCTTGTCAGATCAAAATCGCCACGTCGCGAGCAGGATTTGAACCTGCGCGGGGAAACCCCATTGGATTTCTAGTCCAACGCCTTAACCACTCGGCCATCGCGACCTGCCCTTCTTACCACAATTACACCAACACAATCAACACAACCAATTAGTTACACACACACACACACACACACTCACTCACTCACTCACATACACAAGCCACAATGAACACTCACTCTCCTCAGCTCCCTCCTCCTCCCACTCCCACTCATCATCATCCACTCACCTTGTACAACAAATAAACACAAACACTCCATCAACATCCACCAACAAAAACACATTCCACACCTCCCCTGCTCATACACCCACAAACAACAAATACAATTCGCACATGTTAACACACGCCGGCGCCCACACACATACAATCACAATTGTCACAGCAGAAGGACGCATCGGTGTCTAGCGATCTTCAGTAGATCAGACACTACTGAGAGAGTGAGTTCGATTCGTTCAGTAACGAGTACCTTGTGTTTTCAATACAGTGGATTGTACTGGTTCACTTTCCAGTGATAATCGATTGTCGACGGGAAGACAGTTGAGCGTGATTGCAGCCTTCATGACTGCGAGTTTGTCTATTGACAGTGTGCAGTGTGAGTGTTCAGTAACCAATCATGTCAAGGCAAATGTGAATGGAGATCGAAGGAGACGAGGAGATGGTAAACTTGTCGGTGAAATTGTGTCTCTGACAGTTTATGTGTGCGTGTGCGTGTGTGTTCTTGTTGTTGTTGTTGTTGGTGGTGGTGGTGGTGGTGTTGGTGGTGGTGGTGCTGGTGGTGGAGTGGGAGTGGGAGTGGGATTGTGGATGTATGCGAATTTATGCAGTTCTGTTGCCACGAGATTCGAGTGTCTGGATGTGTAACGGCGCTAAACTGTTGAAGATATGCAGAGATAGGAGTGCAACCGATAAACTGCGAGAGATACGGACTCAGAAATACAGTCAGCCTTGTTGACAGATGGAAGTATCTGTGTGACAGACTCGAGGGGTGGGTGGGGAGACAGTCACAGAGGTGGATGGAGAGACGAATAGATGAACAGACGGATGAATGGATAGAGAGACAGACGGAGAGACGGACGGACATTCAGACAAATAGTCAGGTAGACGGACAGACGGAGTTCCCGCCTGACCGACAGACTGGCTGACAAACAGAGACAAACACTCACTCACTCACTCACGCGCGCACGCACACACACACTCTCGCTCTCTCACTCTCCCTCTCTCAGGTGCGCGCACACAGACACAGACGCAAGCACACGCACGCACGCACACACACACACACACAAACACAGCGACTCACACTGACACACAGGGGGGCACACATACACACACACACAGAGACAGGCACAGAGACAAACAGACGGCCACACAGACAGGCGGATAGACGGACGGACACGCAGTCAGACACACCGACAGACAGATAGAAGGAGAGATTGGCATTCAGTGAAACAGAGAGTCAATCAATAAGTCAATCTGACAGGTTAACAGGCAGTGAGTTGATGAGGCGGAGAGACAGTCTGTGAGGAGTTGTTGTGTTGTGCTTGCATGTGTGTGTGCGTATGAATTGAGGGGATGAGTGAATGACTGATTGAGTGGTTGATTGTGTGATTGCGTTTCCGTTTGTGACTGCGACTGGGATTTAGTGTGCGTTTGTTGGTTGTGTGTTTGAGGATGAGTGGGGTGAATAGTTGTGTATCAGGCGAAACCAGTCACGGTCAGGATGGCCGAGCGGTCCAAGGCGCTGCGTTCAGGTCGCAGTCCACTCTGTGGGCGTGGGTTCGAATCCCACTCCTGACACCACTTTTATCAACAAGAGACAAACCTATCGCTCAACTTCATCCCCCCTAATCTCAACTACTCGCATCACTCCTATCCGAGTTAGCTGTCGACGACTCACTGTTGTGCACACAACGCAGCTCGACCGGAGACAATTGCAGGAGAGGACAGACTTCACGGGAAGCCTAGATGTCCCAGCTAGCATTGACTTTTGGCGCACTGCAGAATGATTGGGGCAGGCTTAGGGGACTTGTCCCACGTTCGGCAGTGCGCCCGAAGAAAATGTTAGCTGAGGTGAGTTGATGCGACGGCGACGTCGGTGTCCCACTTGACGCGATGACATCGAGGCGTTGTGTGCAGCAAGCCAGGTGGATGAGTTGCACAACGGATGGACGGTCGATCAGCAGTGAGGTTGACGAACTGCCTTGTCAGATCAAAATCGCCACGTCGCGAGCAGGATTTGAACCTGCGCGGGGAAACCCCATTGGATTTCTAGTCCAACGCCTTAACCACTCGGCCATCGCGACCTGCCCTTCTTACCACAATTACACCAACACAATCAACACAACCAATTAGTTACACACACACACACACTCACTCACTCACTCACTCACATACACAAGCCACAATGAACACTCACTCTCCTCAGCTCCCTCCTCCTCCCACTCCCACTCATCATCATCCACTCACCTTGTACAACAAATAAACACAAACACTCCATCAACATCCACCAACAAAAACACATTCCACACCTCCCCTGCTCATACACCCACAAACAACAAATACAATTCGCACATGTTAACACACGCCGGCGCCCACACACATACAATCACAATTGTCACAGCAGAAGGACGCATCGGTGTCTAGCGATCTTCAGTAGATCAGACACTACTGAGAGAGTGAGTTCGATTCGTTCAGTAACGAGTACCTTGTGTTTTCAATACAGTGGATTGTACTGGTTCACTTTCCAGTGATAATCGATTGTCGACGGGAAGACAGTTGAGCGTGATTGCAGCCTTCATGACTGCGAGTTTGTCTATTGACAGTGTGCAGTGTGAGTGTTCAGTAACCAATCATGTCAAGGCAAATGTGAATGGAGATCGAAGGAGACGAGGAGATGGTAAACTTGTCGGTGAAATTGTGTCTCTGACAGTTTATGTGTGCGTGTGCGTGTGTGTTCTTGTTGTTGTTGTTGTTGTTGTTGTTGGTGGTGGTGGTGGTGTTGGTGGTGGTGGTGCTGGTGGTGGAGTGGGAGTGGGAGTGGGATTGTGGATGTATGCGAATTTATGCAGTTCTGTTGCCACGAGATTCGAGTGTCTGGATGTGTAACGGCGCTAAACTGTTGAAGATATGCAGAGATAGGAGTGCAACCGATAAACTGCGAGAGATACGGACTCAGAAATACAGTCAGCCTTGTTGACAGATGGAAGTATCTGTGTGACAGACTCGAGGGGTGGGTGGGGAGACAGTCACAGAGGTGGATGGAGAGACGAATAGATGAACAGACGGATGAATGGATAGAGAGACAGACGGAGAGACGGACGGACATTCAGACAAATAGTCAGGTAGACGGACAGACGGAGTTCCCGCCTGACCGACAGACTGGCTGACAAACAGAGACAAACACTCACTCACTCACTCACGCGCGCACGCACACACACACACACTCTCGCTCTCTCACTCTCCCTCTCTCAGGTGCGCGCACACAGACACAGACGCAAGCACACGCACGCACGCACACACACACACACACAAACACAGCGACTCACACTGACACACAGGGGGGCACACATACACACACACACAGAGACAGGCACAGAGACAAACAGACGGCCACACAGACAGGTGGATAGACGGACGGACACGCAGTCAGACACACCGACAGACAGATAGAAGGAGAGATTGGCATTCAGTGAAACAGAGAGTCAATCAATAAGTCAATCTGACAGGTTAACAGGCAGTGAGTTGATGAGGCGGAGAGACAGTCTGTGAGGAGTTGTTGTGTTGTGCTTGCATGTGTGTGTGCGTATGAATTGAGGGGATGAGTGAATGACTGATTGAGTGGTTGATTGTGTGATTGCGTTTCCGTTTGTGACTGCGACTGGGATTTAGTGTGCGTTTGTTGGTTGTGTGTTTGAGGATGAGTGGGGTGAATAGTTGTGTATCAGGCGAAACCAGTCACGGTCAGGATGGCCGAGCGGTCCAAGGCGCTGCGTTCAGGTCGCAGTCCACTCTGTGGGCGTGGGTTCGAATCCCACTCCTGACACCACTTTTATCAACAAGAGACAAACCTATCGCTCAACTTCATCCCCCCTAATCTCAACTACTCGCATCACTCCTATCCGAGTTAGCTGTCGACGACTCACTGTTGTGCACACAACGCAGCTCGACCGGAGACAATTGCAGGAGAGGACAGACTTCACGGGAAGCCTAGATGTCCCAGCTAGCATTGACTTTTGGCGCACTGCAGAATGATTGGGGCAGGCTTAGGGGACTTGTCCCACGTTCGGCAGTGCGCCCGAAGAAAATGTTAGCTGAGGTGAGTTGATGCGACGGCGACGTCGGTGTCCCACTTGACGCGATGACATCGAGGCGTTGTGTGCAGCAAGCCAGGTGGATGAGTTGCACAACGGATGGACGGTCGATCAGCAGTGAGGTTGACGAACTGCCTTGTCAGATCAAAATCGCCACGTCGCGAGCAGGATTTGAACCTGCGCGGGGAAACCCCATTGGATTTCTAGTCCAACGCCTTAACCACTCGGCCATCGCGACCTGCCCTTCTTACCACAATTACACCAACACAATCAACACAACCAATTAGTTACACACACACACACACACACACTCACTCACTCACTCACTCACATACACAAGCCACAATGAACACTCACTCTCCTCAGCTCCCTCCTCCTCCCACTCCCACTCATCATCATCCACTCACCTTGTACAACAAATAAACACAAACACTCCATCAACATCCACCAACAAAAACACATTCCACACCTCCCCTGCTCATACACCCACAAACAACAAATACAATTCGCACATGTTAACACACGCCGGCGCCCACACGCATACAATCACAATTGTCACAGCAGAAGGACGCATCGGTGTCTAGCGATCTTCAGTAGATCAGACACTACTGAGAGAGTGAGTTCGATTCGTTCAGTAACGAGTACCTTGTGTTTTCAATACAGTGGATTGTACTGGTTCACTTTCCAGTGATAATCGATTGTCGACGGGAAGACAGTTGAGCGTGATTGCAGCCTTCATGACTGCGAGTTTGTCTATTGACAGTGTGCAGTGTGAGTGTTCAGTAACCAATCATGTCAAGGCAAATGTGAATGGAGATCGAAGGAGACGAGGAGATGGTAAACTTGTCGGTGAAATTGTGTCTCTGACAGTTTATGTGTGCGTGTGCGTGTGTGTTCTTGTTGTTGTTGTTGTTGTTGTTGTTGTTGTTGTTGGTGGTGGTGGTGTTGGTGGTGGAGTGGGAGTGGGAGTGGGATTGTGGATGTATGCGAATTTATGCAGTTCTGTTGCCACGAGATTCGAGTGTCTGGATGTGTAACGGCGCTAAACTGTTGAAGATATGCAGAGATAGGAGTGCAACCGATAAACTGCGAGAGATACGGACTCAGAAATACAGTCAGCCTTGTTGACAGATGGAAGTATCTGTGTGACAGACTCGAGGGGTGGGTGGGGAGACAGTCACAGAGGTGGATGGAGAGACGAATAGATGAACAGACGGATGAATGGATAGAGAGACAGACGGAGAGACGGACGGACATTCAGACAAATAGTCAGGTAGACGGACAGACGGAGTTCCCGCCTGACCGACAGACTGGCTGACAAACAGAGACAAACACTCACTCACTCACTCACGCGCGCACGCACACACACACACACTCTCGCTCTCTCACTCTCCCTCTCTCAGGTGCGCGCACACAGACACAGACGCAAGCACACGCACGCACGCACACACACACACAAACACAGCGACTCACACTGACACACAGGGGGGCACACATACACACACACACAGAGACAGGCACAGAGACAAACAGACGGCCACACAGACAGGCGGATAGACGGACGGACACGCAGTCAGACACACCGACAGACAGATAGAAGGAGAGATTGGCATTCAGTGAAACAGAGAGTCAATCAATAAGTCAATCTGACAGGTTAACAGGCAGTGAGTTGATGAGGCGGAGAGACAGTCTGTGAGGAGTTGTTGTGTTGTGCTTGCATGTGTGTGTGCGTATGAATTGAGGGGATGAGTGAATGACTGATTGAGTGGTTGATTGTGTGATTGCGTTTCCGTTTGTGACTGCGACTGGGATTTAGTGTGCGTTTGTTGGTTGTGTGTTTGAGGATGAGTGGGGTGAATAGTTGTGTATCAGGCGAAACCAGTCACGGTCAGGATGGCCGAGCGGTCCAAGGCGCTGCGTTCAGGTCGCAGTCCACTCTGTGGGCGTGGGTTCGAATCCCACTCCTGACACCACTTTTATCAACAAGAGACAAACCTATCGCTCAACTTCATCCCCCCTAATCTCAACTACTCGCATCACTCCTATCCGAGTTAGCTGTCGACGACTCACTGTTGTGCACACAACGCAGCTCGACCGGAGACAATTGCAGGAGAGGACAGACTTCACGGGAAGCCTAGATGTCCCAGCTAGCATTGACTTTTGGCGCACTGCAGAATGATTGGGGCAGGCTTAGGGGACTTGTCCCACGTTCGGCAGTGCGCCCGAAGAAAATGTTAGCTGAGGTGAGTTGATGCGACGGCGACGTCGGTGTCCCACTTGACGCGATGACATCGAGGCGTTGTGTGCAGCAAGCCAGGTGGATGAGTTGCACAACGGATGGACGGTCGATCAGCAGTGAGGTTGACGAACTGCCTTGTCAGATCAAAATCGCCACGTCGCGAGCAGGATTTGAACCTGCGCGGGGAAACCCCATTGGATTTCTAGTCCAACGCCTTAACCACTCGGCCATCGCGACCTGCCCTTCTTACCACAATTACACCAACACAATCAACACAACCAATTAGTTACACACACACACACACACACACTCACTCACTCACTCACTCACATACACAAGCCACAATGAACACTCACTCTCCTCAGCTCCCTCCTCCTCCCACTCCCACTCATCATCATCCACTCACCTTGTACAACAAATAAACACAAACACTCCATCAACATCCACCAACAAAAACACATTCCACACCTCCCCTGCTCATACACCCACAAACAACAAATACAATTCGCACATGTTAACACACGCCGGCGCCCACACACATACAATCACAATTGTCACAGCAGAAGGACGCATCGGTGTCTAGCGATCTTCAGTAGATCAGACACTACTGAGAGAGTGAGTTCGATTCGTTCAGTAACGAGTACCTTGTGTTTTCAATACAGTGGATTGTACTGGTTCACTTTCCAGTGATAATCGATTGTCGACGGGAAGACAGTTGAGCGTGATTGCAGCCTTCATGACTGCGAGTTTGTCTATTGACAGTGTGCAGTGTGAGTGTTCAGTAACCAATCATGTCAAGGCAAATGTGAATGGAGATCGAAGGAGACGAG
Organism: Trichobilharzia szidati; assembly: GCA_944472155.2. Classification (NCBI taxonomy): domain Eukaryota; kingdom Metazoa; phylum Platyhelminthes; class Trematoda; order Strigeidida; family Schistosomatidae; genus Trichobilharzia; species Trichobilharzia szidati. The sequence continues at coordinate 44,207,469 of OX235271.1, forward strand.
GAGATGGTAAACTTGTCGGTGAAATTGTGTCTCTGACAGTTTATGTGTGCGTGTGCGTGTGTGTTCTTGTTGTTGTTGTTGTTGTTGTTGTTGGTGGTGGTGGTGGTGTTGGTGGTGGTGGTGCTGGTGGTGGAGTGGGAGTGGGAGTGGGATTGTGGATGTATGCGAATTTATGCAGTTCTGTTGCCACGAGATTCGAGTGTCTGGATGTGTAACGGCGCTAAACTGTTGAAGATATGCAGAGATAGGAGTGCAACCGATAAACTGCGAGAGATACGGACTCAGAAATACAGTCAGCCTTGTTGACAGATGGAAGTATCTGTGTGACAGACTCGAGGGGTGGGTGGGGAGACAGTCACAGAGGTGGATGGAGAGACGAATAGATGAACAGACGGATGAATGGATAGAGAGACAGACGGAGAGACGGACGGACATTCAGACAAATAGTCAGGTAGACGGACAGACGGAGTTCCCGCCTGACCGACAGACTGGCTGACAAACAGAGACAAACACTCACTCACT
>OX235271.1:44210490-44212990 GCA_944472155.2 Trichobilharzia szidati
ACAGATAGAAGGAGAGATTGGCATTCAGTGAAACAGAGAGTCAATCAATAAGTCAATCTGACAGGTTAACAGGCAGTGAGTTGATGAGGCGGAGAGACAGTCTGTGAGGAGTTGTTGTGTTGTGCTTGCATGTGTGTGTGCGTATGAATTGAGGGGATGAGTGAATGACTGATTGAGTGGTTGATTGTGTGATTGCGTTTCCGTTTGTGACTGCGACTGGGATTTAGTGTGCGTTTGTTGGTTGTGTGTTTGAGGATGAGTGGGGTGAATAGTTGTGTATCAGGCGAAACCAGTCACGGTCAGGATGGCCGAGCGGTCCAAGGCGCTGCGTTCAGGTCGCAGTCCACTCTGTGGGCGTGGGTTCGAATCCCACTCCTGACACCACTTTTATCAACAAGAGACAAACCTATCGCTCAACTTCATCCCCCCTAATCTCAACTACTCGCATCACTCCTATCCGAGTTAGCTGTCGACGACTCACTGTTGTGCACACAACGCAGCTCGACCGGAGACAATTGCAGGAGAGGACAGACTTCACGGGAAGCCTAGATGTCCCAGCTAGCATTGACTTTTGGCGCACTGCAGAATGATTGGGGCAGGCTTAGGGGACTTGTCCCACGTTCGGCAGTGCGCCCGAAGAAAATGTTAGCTGAGGTGAGTTGATGCGACGGCGACGTCGGTGTCCCACTTGACGCGATGACATCGAGGCGTTGTGTGCAGCAAGCCAGGTGGATGAGTTGCACAACGGATGGACGGTCGATCAGCAGTGAGGTTGACGAACTGCCTTGTCAGATCAAAATCGCCACGTCGCGAGCAGGATTTGAACCTGCGCGGGGAAACCCCATTGGATTTCTAGTCCAACGCCTTAACCACTCGGCCATCGCGACCTGCCCTTCTTACCACAATTACACCAACACAATCAACACAACCAATTAGTTACACACACACACACACTCACTCACTCACTCACTCACATACACAAGCCACAATGAACACTCACTCTCCTCAGCTCCCTCCTCCTCCCACTCCCACTCATCATCATCCACTCACCTTGTACAACAAATAAACACAAACACTCCATCAACATCCACCAACAAAAACACATTCCACACCTCCCCTGCTCATACACCCACAAACAACAAATACAATTCGCACATGTTAACACACGCCGGCGCCCACACACATACAATCACAATTGTCACAGCAGAAGGACGCATCGGTGTCTAGCGATCTTCAGTAGATCAGACACTACTGAGAGAGTGAGTTCGATTCGTTCAGTAACGAGTACCTTGTGTTTTCAATACAGTGGATTGTACTGGTTCACTTTCCAGTGATAATCGATTGTCGACGGGAAGACAGTTGAGCGTGATTGCAGCCTTCATGACTGCGAGTTTGTCTATTGACAGTGTGCAGTGTGAGTGTTCAGTAACCAATCATGTCAAGGCAAATGTGAATGGAGATCGAAGGAGACGAGGAGATGGTAAACTTGTCGGTGAAATTGTGTCTCTGACAGTTTATGTGTGCGTGTGCGTGTGTGTTCTTGTTGTTGTTGTTGTTGTTGTTGTTGGTGGTGGTGGTGGTGTTGGTGGTGGTGGTGCTGGTGGTGGAGTGGGAGTGGGAGTGGGATTGTGGATGTATGCGAATTTATGCAGTTCTGTTGCCACGAGATTCGAGTGTCTGGATGTGTAACGGCGCTAAACTGTTGAAGATATGCAGAGATAGGAGTGCAACCGATAAACTGCGAGAGATACGGACTCAGAAATACAGTCAGCCTTGTTGACAGATGGAAGTATCTGTGTGACAGACTCGAGGGGTGGGTGGGGAGACAGTCACAGAGGTGGATGGAGAGACGAATAGATGAACAGACGGATGAATGGATAGAGAGACAGACGGAGAGACGGACGGACATTCAGACAAATAGTCAGGTAGACGGACAGACGGAGTTCCCGCCTGACCGACAGACTGGCTGACAAACAGAGACAAACACTCACTCACTCACTCACGCGCGCACGCACACACACACACACTCTCGCTCTCTCACTCTCCCTCTCTCAGGTGCGCGCACACAGACACAGACGCAAGCACACGCACGCACGCACACACACACACACACACAAACACAGCGACTCACACTGACACACAGGGGGGCACACATACACACACACACAGAGACAGGCACAGAGACAAACAGACGGCCACACAGACAGGTGGATAGACGGACGGACACGCAGTCAGACACACCGACAGACAGATAGAAGGAGAGATTGGCATTCAGTGAAACAGAGAGTCAATCAATAAGTCAATCTGACAGGTTAACAGGCAGTGAGTTGATGAGGCGGAGAGACAGTCTGTGAGGAGTTGTTGTGTTGTGCTTGCATGTGTGTGTGCGTATGAATTGAGGGGATGAGTGAATGACTGATTGAGTGGTTGATTGTGTGATTGCGTTTCCGTTTGTGACTGCGACTGGGATTTAGTGTGCGTTTGTTGGTTGTGTGTTTGA
>OX235271.1:45677861-45711423 GCA_944472155.2 Trichobilharzia szidati
CTAATTCATGAATTCACATCAATCTGAAAGCCTACGTGTTTCTATTTGATTTTTTGTTTCATCTGTTGGAGCTTAGCTAGAATTACTCATCAAGGTTCATCGGTCAGACAGAATGTGTGCATTGAAGAATTAATCTTCTTGTTGTATTCCTTGAATTGCAAGAGAGTAAAATTATAATAGCACTAAATCGGACTGATTAGATTTATATCTAACTTACAAATAATGCTTTTTTTCTACTTAAATATCACATTGAATTGATCTAATCAAAGGAGTAGAATAAATCTGACATTTTCGATTCACTCCCAACCGGTGACCATGCGCTTTCTTTTTCTTCTCTTCAGTTTAATTTTTCCCTGTTTTGCTATACGGATCAGAAACTTGGCGGGTCACAACGAATATTTACAACAGCCTGTTGCAGACCTTGATCAACAACTGTCTTCGCTCTATAATGAAAATCAGATGGCCGGAAAGAATCACAAACTAGAAGCTATGGGAACAAACAAAACAAGAATCAATCGCCCAACAAATATGCAGGAGAAAGTGGAGATAGATTGGACACTCGCTGAGGAGGCCGCTGGGTGACATCGCGCGTCAGGCCATAGCTCGAGTGGAACCCGAAAGGGAAGCGGCGAGTGGGACGTTCAAGGGTGACATGGAGGAGATCGTGTGAACAGGAACTGAAACAGTATGGATTAACATGGATGCAAGTGAAAAGTACAGCAGAAGACAGAAGCAAGTGGAGACGTGCAGTTGAATCCCTATGTTCCACTAGGAACCCAAAGGAACAATAATAAATAATAATAATTTTCTCCTGCTAGATGTGACTTACAAGTAGATATTGACCAGTTCCAATCTTTTACTGTATAACGCATAATCACTACAATTGTTACTCAGTCCCTAGACAAACCATAGTATATCAGTTAAACCTGTATTGTTGCTCTTCAAGTTTATCTCAAAGGTTTTTTTAACTACTGAGCTAAAAAGTAAAGCCCGCAGTGTTTACTAAAACGCCGGGAAACTTGTTAGTTGTCAAAAAATATAGGTGATCAATTGAAGGGACTATTACAAACTGGTTTTGAAAAGCCGCTAAACTTTCACCAATTAAATACAAAGACCAAAGATATTTTACTACTCTATAAGGAATGAAGATAACAAGCACCACTGCAGCTGTTATACGCAATCAACATGATGATTATACCTAACATGAAAACCCTACTAATAATTTAAAGTGTGCCAGTGGTAAATCTCATTTAATTGAATATACGGCTACTATATTGTGTTAAGATAACTAGGACGCTTGGGATCCAGGGTTCAACTTTAGGCGGACACACTGCAAAACCCTCAAGTACCTAGTAGTAATCCCAGAAAAAAGAGAAGATTGAATATAATACCAATAACCCTACCCCTATAAAAAGAACACCGCCTCAACGGAAACTTAAAAGCTGAAGTTTGAAGCAGTATGCTCCAGTCGAAACACGAAAGGATGATAAAAATGGTACTATGGATTTTTGCTATTTGTTTAAACTAACAACAATCAGCACTAATCCCCATCAACGGAATAAATTTGAAAGAGGTTCCTTCCCTCAATTATCTAGGCAGTATGATTTCAACTGCAGGCGACAACATGATTGAGGATGTTAAAAGCAGAATTTCATCACTCTGAACTCAATTTAGGTCTGAGGGTGACATGGAGGATCTCATGAGAGGAGGAGATGACAGACTATGAGCAATCGTGGGGCTACCTAAATAGAATTGTACAGAATAAAACAAAGTGGAAGTGTGCTTTTGAAGCCTTACGTTCCACTCGGAACCCATGGGAACAATAATAATAAAACAATGATATAATGAGCTATTGTTATCTGTTTGAACATTAGGTTTCTGAAAAAAATATAGTGTTATACTGACACCTGTTATCAGTGTTTTGTTTACTTTTTCACAGCATTGCCTGAGTTCTCATCAATAAATGCGTTGACGTAAAATATGACTAAATTGATATATATATATATGACGTAGATCCCAGCATAACTGAAGCAAATGTTCTACCGTCAAAACAAAACATAAGTTGTCAATAAGGATTTCTTGGAAAAATAACACTGAAAATATTCTTACACGCAGAATATAACTTCGTTTTATTCATTTTTATAAACATCATGAAGTCATTCAACCTTAAAACAGGTTTTTTTTTCATTCATTTGCCTCCCGTGTGAAACATGGCTTCAACTTTTGATTGTTTTGATGGGATAGAGTTGTCAGTCTAATGCCCTGCCTTCCCACTTTCCCGAGTTGGCCAATTTTCGGGGTCCATCAGCTACCTCACTTGTAGCTACCAGGTACTCAAACAATAAGCCACTGACTCACTGACAAAAGGGTAGTAGTCAGTAAATTAGCTTCAAACTACAGCGAACTGTTCTGTTTTTCTGAATAGAAGTGAAAATACCACTACTTTTTCTAGTGACATCACACTATTAAATATTTTGATTTATATAATGATGAGGACTAGATAATTAGGTGGATTTATTCATGGTAAGTAATCGATTGGATAGGTAAATGCTATCAGAAAAGGGTATTTCGTCCAAATTTGAGACTCTTCAGCAGTGAGAATTCATGAACAAATATTTATTAACATAAGAAATAATAACGTGATATGTCAAAGTTGGCAGAAGAAGCATCAAAGATAGGACTTCAGGTGAACATAGAGAAAACAGAGGTGATGAAGATTCCTGGACAGGAACAACAACAGACAAAAATCAGCATAAATGGGAGGAACCTGAAAGAAACAACCTCTTTTACCTACCTACCTGAGAAGCATCGTTTCAACTACAGGAGACCGGAACTGACGAGGATATCAAAGCAAGAATCGGAAAAGCAAGACAAGCTTTCAATACTCTCAAGTCGGTGTGGAGGTCAACAGCACTCAGCATGAAAACGAAGATAAGATCCGGATTTTCAACTCCAATGTGAAGTCAGTCAGTGCCACTTACTATACGGATCAGAGACTTGCAATGCACGTCATAAAGACCATCTCAAACAAACTACAGACCTTCATTAACAGTTGTCTTCGCTCAATACTCAAGATCAGATGGCCAGCCAGCCAGAAAAGATCAGACACAGAGATCTCTGGCAATGAGTGAACCAACCCAGCGGGTACCGATTCTCAAACAAATAGGCAGGAAGAAATGGAGATAGATTGGCCATATTCTGAGGAAACCATCAAGTGATACCATGCACCAGACAAGCCATTGCTTGAGTGGAACCCGAAAGGGAAGCGGTGAGTTGGTCGTCAGTGCGAGGGTGACTTGGAGGAGGTCATGTGAAGAGGAGATGAAAACGTTTGGGCAGACATGGAGCCAGGTGAAGACTCTAGCAGAGAACCGAACGCAATGGAGACGCATGGCTGAAGCCCTATGTTCCTCTAGGAACTAAAGGAAACAATAGTAACAATAATGTCAGAGTTAATTTTCTAAACACTTTAATAAACTTGCATCACCTCTCATTCCTTTTTCATTTCTCACTGACGTTTCAGGCTGCATTTCACATGATTTGTCATCCTGAAAAAGTGGTACATTCGTTTCAGTCATATAATGTAGCCCGATTGAAACAATAACAACAACAATCACAACGATCAAGAAGAATTTTGTTAGCAAACAAACAAACAAACACACAGAAAAAAAAGTTGTAGCCTTTTCCATATGTCTGCATTCCTTAGAACTTTCAGATTTCCGTGCCCACACTGATTAAATAATACATAAGAGTGTTTTTTTTTCATGTGGATGAACAAAAGCGAAAGAAATTCACTGAGAGGCAAAAATAGACACTGAAATTATTTAACTAATTCAAATAATGTAATAAGTAAACTGACTTTTATTTGTTTTAAAAATTTCATCCAACATAATATTGCACAACCCATAATCTTATTAGCCTTGTTAGGATTATCATCATTCACTGAATCTGAATTAAATTCTTGCATAATTTTATTACTTACAATACACTCGCTTCCAATGAAGTGGAAAATATATACCGTCTGTTCCCTGGAGGATAAAATATACTACATATATATCCATTTTTCCAAGAATATATGGGTGAAACAAAAGCTCAGAGCACTGGATAGCTGTCAGCAGTACGCATCAACCGCCGGGGTCCGAACACAGGTCCTTCTGATCACAAGGCCAGCTGGTAAACCATCAATACACTGGGACCCGATCTAGTAGGTAGCCAGTCCATGAATTTTAACTTCTGCCAGTTTATGACATAGTGCAACCACTTCTTCGTTGAGTCACTGCCTCACCTTCAACCTGCTGCACCCTACTGGTAACAGCTTCCTACTAGAACCCCAGGTTAAGTGCCTGAATATGGCCAGTAGATGGTGAGCATCAGATCAATTTTCAAGTATTGGTTTTATAGGGAATTTTGCCTGATGGACATCAGCTCATGATGAAGTCCTGCAAACAATAAAACAAAATCCCTACAAAACCAATACTTGAATGTGAATTTGGCGCTGAACATGTTGTCTAGGAAGGCAACTAAACAATCCAGCACAGTGAATATAGCATTACCGACAAATGAAACACTGTATACTGACACATTAAATATGATTTACCTTAACAAAAATAGTCGTTTTTTATTTAAAGTTAGGCAAAAAAGCGACAAGATTATATCATAGTCGATTAAAAGACTTCAAATAGAAATCAGGCTCGATTTACACTTAAATTTACCCACTGGGAATGCAGGTACTTCAAGTTGACAAGTCCTGAATCAGGTAACACACGGTGTTATTGAGGCATACATTCAAGAATCTCACATGTCGAATTCAGGCTGATCGAGATGTATCGACGGTAAACTAAAAGTATCAATAAATAATTTTAGGAAACACTTTATCAAAAAGAATAGTTTAAAATTCGATATGCGGTTAACACTTTTACTCGACATCTTGTTAATAGATACACTTGAAACATTGGAGGTATCATAATGGAACAATTAAAATTAATATAACACCATCGAAAAGAGGATATAATTGATTCAGATGTATTCTATCTTCATGGGAATAAAACCACTAATTGAACGATGCTCAACAAAGTCGAACCGACTAACTAATTCTGAAACATTTCACACAATCCAAGACTTATTTTGGTGTTGATGACAGAAATGGTCTTCTTCTACTGAATCGATAATATAGTACCATAGTATAATTCAACAAGCAGATATTTATTTTCTCAAGAGTTTGGTTTTGTAGGGATTAGATTTGTTTATACGAGTTTGACCACGGATTGACATCAGTTAGAGAACCATTGAAAACCAGGGAGTATTGGACAGCTGTTTCACCCTAGTTTGGGAATCATCGGCAGTACGTACCGACCGACCGCGGTTCGAACCCAGAACATTCCGGTTACAAGACAAGCTGGCTCGTATACCATTCAGCCACTGGGACCCGATTCAACGGCCAGCCCATGAATTCTAACTTCTACCAATTCGTTTATTTGTTCTTCGGATCACTTATTTTATTTTTTTTAGTTTTGATTACAGCTTGATGCCACACCGTATTTTCAATACAAGTATGGAATTTTCAGCATGGATAACGGTAGTCCAAATTTTGCAGGCCGACCATAGATATCGGGTGTGCGTCGGCAGGGGATCGAACTCCGGACCATGTGCATGGTCGGCGAGAGTCCTAACCACTGTGCCACCGACGCACATTATTAAAAGGTTGACAGAGTCTCATTAACAAAACTTACTCATTTTGTTCTGCCTAATACTGTATAACTGATTGAAGCTTCTTTGAGACATACACAGTCACAAAACGCCTCAACGATAGCAAAAGACGGTTATTCGTCGTAAGACCTATGTGGTCCTATTCAACAGTAATAACACTGAAAAGTCAAAGTTACCTCAACATCGCCGTTCGGCAGCTATACATGCCAAATAATTTTGCAGTACAAAACAGTTACAAAAGAACACAAAACAAAACCGTGAGAACTACCTAGGAATCAAGTAGAATATCCCCAACAGGGTGGGATCAAAACCCTGTCAGCAAGGGCCACACAGAAACAATCCCTGCTGATAGTCCAAGGGCCGAATGACCTTCATTCACTCAAACAAAATCACATCGTAAAACAACACATCATCAGTGTATCACACAACCACAAAGAGAAGCATTATAATTAGAGATTAAACAGGAACAAAGACAAATAATAAGGATTAAACCAATATATGAAATAAAAATGGAATAAAACGGATAATAATTACACAGTTAGTTGAAACACCCAAATGAGTATGAACATTGTGATTAGGTCGTTCAGAAAGCATGTACCAAACATTTATTCCTTTACATAGTGACATTACCTAACAGTTTAGACTTTTCCAAGTAAAATAAGTTATAAACCCACTAAGCGCTAGTTCGATCTCTAGTGTCTTTGCTACCCAATTCATGAAACTATTTATCTCCTAAGTACACAACTTCAACAAACAATTTTTATGCACGATAATGACTTATGACAATTTTATCTTCAAGTCATAAAATGAACACAGCGGCCTACGTTAATTAATGTCTACTTTCCGTAACTCAGAAGCAGTCAAACAGTTCAGTCCCTTAGTTCAGAACTCAAAGATACAAGTTCGAGTCTCAGAGGTATGTATACCAGAGTAGTGGATACACCGCCCTGATAAGAACTAGTATACCAGAAATTACAGTCTGTAGCTTCCTTTGGACTGAGTACAAGTCGATAACAATATCATAACATTTAGCTTAGCCATTTTATTTCACATCTGAACGACAGGCTTTATTATTATTATATTATTGTTTCCTTTAATTCCTAGAGGAACATAGGGCTTCAGCCGTGCGTCTCCATTGTGTCCGGTTCTCTGCTAGAGTTTTCAACTGGCTCCAAGTCTGCCCACACGTTTTCATCTCCTCTTCACTTCACATGACCTCCTCCAAGTCACCCTTGCACTGACGACCAACTCGCCGCTTCCCTATCGGGTTCCACTCGAGCTATGGCTTGTCTAGTGATGTCACTTGATGCATTGTTTCCTCAGAGTATGGCCAGTCAATCCATCTCCATTTCTTCCTGCCTATTTCTCTCAAAATCGGTTCCTGGTTGGTTCGCTCATTGACAGAGATCTCTGTTGCTGATCTTTTCTGGCCGGCCATCTGATCTTGAGTTAAGTATTGAACGAAGACAACTCTTAATGAAGGTCTGTAATTTGTTTGAGATGCTTTTCATGACGTGCCAAGTCTCTGATCCGTATAGTAGCAGTGACTGACTTCACATTGGAGTTGAAAATCCGGATGTTATTTTTGATGCTGAGTGGTGTTGACCTCCACACAGATTTGAGAGTAGTGAAAGCTTGTCTTGTTTTTCCGATTCCTTGCTTTGATATCCTCGTCAGTTCCGTTCTCCTGTAGTTGAATCGATGCTTCCCAGGTATGTAAAAGAGGTTGTTTCTTTCAGGCTTTAACAATCACTAACTACAGAAAGACAAAATAGGTTATTATGTATTAATTCATCTGTCAAATCTATTTCATTATTACTTGTGATTTATTTCATCGTTCACTAATGATCAATAAATTGTCACTATCAGTAGGTCCAGCAGATACAGACTGAATGCCTTTTGACAACATATTTCGTATTGTGATATTCATTCTTTCATATATTTTGATAGATGATCTTTTTATCATGTGGGCGACCTTATGTTTGCTAAATAAACTCCGGTTGTCGTTCATTTGATAAGTAAAAGTGACAGAAGAAGGTCACCTCAAGCATTACTTCAATGTACTAATGCGCAAATATGAATGGAACGCAACAAAAGAAACAATCTTCATCATACTATTCAGATGATTATGACAATATCATGCCCTAAGTGAATACTAATAGTACATTCAAGTTATAGGCAAATATATGGAGTTTGCGTGCTGACTAGGTTTGACAAAGACATAGATTTGGTTGTTTGCTAACATGAATCTGTTGAGTTTAAAAACAAAAAAGGGCTAATAACCATTTACAAAATGCAGAATTCATCTAAATAAGTAGAATACACGTTATGTAAGAAATTTTCCACGAAATCGATCTTTACCTTCTGAAATTCGGTTGCATTTTATGATAACAATCCATTTGAATATGGTCATCCCGATATTATATTGACACACAGACATGCACACATAATTTTCTGTTGGCAGTCTGTATCATACAGATTTCCTGCATTGATGCAAAGAAGTGAAAATGTATGTTTGTTTGCCTGCAGTGTAGTTGAGGTTTCACTACGTTTCATATATATATTTCCTTATTTCTTCACTCCTGTCTTTCAACTTAATGTTTTCTGGCACTAGAAATGTTAGGAATATTAAAATACGTGAAGAAAAATTTGCGCCTACAAGTACTATGTTGAAGTCAGATGCCTAACCGTTACATATCCTATTTTTTATGATCACATTTAGTTATTCTACATGTTGATTTCTTTCTCCTTGGCTACAGGACGTGGGTGGATAATGTCTTTTTTTCAGGGAGAATCACTTGTGTTCATGAATTTTTCATTTCTATATACCTGAAATATCATTTCTAAGATATTAATATCTCTTCAGACTTATTTTCATATGCATGTTTCATTCGACTAATGAGTTATTTGGCACAGGTGATAGCTTCCTTGGTAGTGAAACAGTAGGTGGTCAAAACAAATTTGATGTTAACCAGATTACTCGTTTTTCGAAATAATGACTTTCTTTTACTTCATTCTTGTCAGATAAGGAAAGCAAAATTACCATCTTACTGGGAAATCTAAACATCACCAGAGTGGAATAATTTTTTATTTCGGGCGTGAGAACGAATACTCACCGAAGACATTCGCTAGTGGTCACGCCATTTCATGAATTGGCAGAAGTTGGAATCCATGGGCTAGCCATTGGATTGTTCTCAGTGGATTAATGGTCTACGAGCACGCCTTGTAACTGAAGGTCCTGGGATCGAACCCTGGTGGTGGGTACGTAATGCCGAAGAGTCCCAAACTCGGCCGAAGAAGCAGTCGTCCAGTACTCCCTGCAGGTGTTCCAATGGTTCTCTAACATATGTCAGCTCATGATGAAATCCTCTAACCAGTCAGTCGAATCCCTACAAACCAATACTTGAAACTGAATCTCTGTTTGATGGTTAAATAAGTGGGACATCTGAAACCCTACGTAGGATTTCTTATAAACCTGGAATTTGGTTGACACTTAAACCTACAATCTCACTCAGAGAAAAGCTGTGTATGCTAAAGGACTTCATTTATCCAGTTAGACAAAGTGATGTAATCTAAAAAATACTTTGCGGTGACTGAGAGGTCAACTAAATAGATCGGACCAGTAGATAGAGGCTAGTTAAATTATCGGAATATAAGATTTTAGCTAAGTGTAGGACGATTGACCCCAGGAAGATTAATGGTTACATTCGTTAACTGACAATCACACAATGGAGTGGAACAAAGTCACAGTTCTAAACAATAATATAGGTAACTGGCTGATGGTGACTAGCAGTGGAATCCAGGATGCGCATTTCGTCCTGTTTTGGACTCGTCTCCTGAATGTACCTGCATTCCCCACTGAGTGATGGTGTTCCCAGTTGACGAGTCCCAAATAGGACAAAGGCGCATCCTGAATTCCACTGCATGTCACCATCAACCAACTGACTTCAGGTCACTTGACTGGACATAGTCGAAGCATCTGGACAAGGAGCCGACATGTCAACCTGAGACTGAACACTTCGATCCAATCAATCGACGGGAAATTTTAAAATTGAATTAAAGAATAATAAAGGTAGGTGGATCTTCATCTTTGTTCATCGAATTTACACCTAATATGGAAAATATTACTTACTAATAAAGTCAAAGGATAAAATATAATGGAATATATAGGTTTGAAAGTTATGTGGGTGTATTGACTTGACTATGAGCATCAGTGAATCGTGCTTAGATCGTCATCAGTAAATAATAAATACAGTGACACTGTGTGCTTTTATCAAATAAATTTCCAAGTTATATTCTTCACTCAGTATCTAGAGGGGCTTTAAATAACAGAATTACAGGCGGCCTATAGGAAACCAACGAATACAGTGATTAGCTATTAGGGACTAAGTAACTAGTGTTATGAAATCTAATCCTTACTTCCATGACTGTTCTTCTGGTTCACTTTGCAATATTTTGGTCATTAAGATGATAGGAAATACACTTCGAATTGATTTGAGACGAACTTCGACGAACAAAGTAAAAACTGAGCCAGATAATATGCTGTAATTCTATTCTGTTGGCTCTTATCAAGTGCATTCAACCAAACACTTTTTCACTACCCATAAACAAAACACTCTCATACTTTAATTAGTTAACTAGAAGATGCAGGTTATAAACATTACTTATCTGAACGATATAACGGGAAGGATAAAAGGTGCCAGTAATCACGTTAGTACATAGTGAAAGTCTAGAAAATATTTCAGAGTTTTAGAGACGAAGTTGATTATTAACTGGAGGAGTAAAACATTAGTAACACATGTTACGCAGGAGTTATAAATTTGGATGATTCGAAGTGAATGAACTGTAATAAGATGTGTAGAGATCAAATATTCAGTAATAAAATATCAAACTTTCCCAGCATAGTGGGTAAGCATTGCCAGCGATTTCCTTTTTAATGCACTGGCTAGTTCTAACCCTCTAATTGCTTCACCTTTGACAATAATAGGACCTCAAATGATTCTAAATCATCCATTTCGTGGACATTATCTAACAGATGGTGGGAAAACGCACTGTTGAAAGCTTTCGCACCTCTTAGTCTGAATTTCCTTGGAGCTAACTCAGTTATGAAGTTGGAAATCCTTCTTTCTATTCCTCCGGTGTGTATTCTTTTGTATATTCAGTTAAAGGTAGTAGGAAATGCGGAATTGTCAACCTTAAACTGTCTCAGTAAGCAACTTATTCGGCAGCTGCACAGATTTTTTCAGGGCAGCATTTATCCTATATTTAATTCTTCCGGATATTTTATCACCTTTAGGAGAAATGGTTTCTTGCCAACTAAATCGAGCTCTGTACTTATGTATGACTCTTTTCTGTATCAATAAATTTTAGATAATATTCATTACTCGTAGGTGTTTTTATAACAGTGTCAATTTCATCAGTAAATATTTCTTTCGAACAGAGTTATTTAGTGAGGTAGAACGACGTCCTCTCCAAAACTATTTTCTAACCTATTGGATAAAACTATATAAATTTAGAAATACATATATCGCTGTAGAATTCTACACAATATATATATCTTTGCACATTTCGACTTGTAGGTGGTAGAAAAGACTGAGATCCAGGATCTATGGTTCTTACCTTGTTCAGCTTCATCACGGCGAAAATTTGTATGATTTTAGGTATTTGAAGGCTATTTTTCATAGGTAAGGCTACCTTGAAGGAATTGATATTCCTTCGCAAACCTTAATCTGCTTCTTGCACTTCTACAGTATAAAATGCTACCACTGTTTTATTTGATCAGTTTAGCAAAGAAGATGATTTCTGGCTAGTCAGTTTTTAAAGTTTCCATACTGTCATTCATAGTTAAAATAAGGGACTAAGTCTGCTTTTTACTAGCGTAAATAAAAGTGCATACTGGATATTCACTAATGCCAAGTAAATTTAACCAAATCAGTTGCTGTTTGTCGCAGGTTCAGCAACGTAATGCTCGCCAACGACGCACGTGATCCAGTGTTCGATCCCAGATCACCTCACTCCTAAACCTAACATAGGTGGTAGTAAGCAAGGGAAAGTAAGAAGGTTGGGTGTGACGATAAAAATCTAACCCCAAAACATCCTTTCAGTTACCAAACCGAGTTGTTGACTTTTAGGTGAGATTAAACATACTTTCTGACTTCCACCTTCCATCTCTACATATGAAAGATTTAAAGCAACACCCAGGAGTATATATATATATATATCAATAGAAACCTAACAGTCGTGTTCAGTCAACACAGTAACAAGCTAATTTATTACAACCAAAATTAGAAACACTTTTGAATTTCAGATTTATCTGACCTCGTATTTGTAAGTAATAAGCATTTAGAAACTTTGTACGTGTATGTAGCTTCAACGCTCATCAAATTTTATCAGTTAACAGAGGTACGGAGGCTCATAATCTACTGATATAAAATTACAAATCGCTAATAGCACTCTGTCCTTTTGTTATAACTAAGTTGAAAGCACATACTTCTTCAAGGGACTCAGGTAAAGAACTAACAAAAATAACTAGAAATTCGATTTAAGCAATTTCCTATTGCAAAATACTTTTCTTATTCTACTCAGATTATTTCTGTCTCAATAAGGATTAGCTAATGCTTACTCCAATGAAAGTTGGAGTTGGTAAAATTTATCTTTAAATATTTAATAAAATGTTTGTTGCTTCAGGCCTATTTCCATGTGATTTGTCTCAGACATCACTGACTGTCTAAAACAAGATAGACGCGACAAGGAAAGTTAATATCTTCACCAAACAGTGAGCTTTTTTCATTACTAAACGAAGGAAAATATTAGACTAATATAGTAAATGTTTCTTTAAAATAAAATATTTGATATGCTGAATAAAAGTGATGAAGTTATTTGGTGATGATAAGGCTAAACGTATACAAGTGAAGACGACGTGCATACATGTCTGTCACATACAACTTTTATTACAAGTAATAACACACATTTGATATTACCGCATTGCACTGTGAAGGAATTTTAAAGTGTTGGTTTGTAGAAACTTAATTGTTTCCAGGTTTGCTTACAGACCGACGTCATTTAGGGAACCACTCAGAACCAGGGAGCACGGGACCTTTACAGCAGCCAAAATTTTAAGCAGACCACCAGTATTCAGATTCTGAATTCTGTATTAATTACAAAAACAATACTTTCTTCATACATTTGGTTTCCTCGGTAAATTTTCATAAAAAAAGGAAGATGAAATTTGCAGTAGTATAAAATGATATCGTCATTCTATTTCACAGGTTCACATCACCTGCAGACTACCTGAAATTACAATAGTTATATAGATGATAATAACATACTTTAATGTTTAAGTGGTAGTAGAGAAGAAATGCTATAAAACTGACACATCCAAAATGTAAGCATTACAATTTTTAGTTTATTATTATTGTTCCCTTGGGTTCCTAGTGCAACATAGGGCCTCAGCTGCATGTCCCCACTTGCTTCTGTCTTCTGCTGTACTTTTCACTTTCATCCATGTTAGTCCATACTGTTTCAGCTCCTCTTCATACGATCTCCTCCGTGTCACCTTTGAACGTCCCACTCGCCGATTCCCTTTCGGGTTCCACTCGAGCTATGGCCTGACACGCGATGTCACCCAACGGCCTCCTCAGCGAGTGTCCAATCCATCTCCACTTTCTCCTGCATATTTGTTGGGCGATTGGTTCCTGTTTTGTTTGTTCCCATCGTTTATTGTTGGTGATTCTTTCCGGCCATCTGATCTTCAGCATAGAACGAAGACAGTTGTTGATGAAGGTGTGCAACAGGCTGTTGGAAATATTCTTTGTGACCCGCCAAGTTTCTGATCCGTATAGAAGAAGTGACTGACTTGACGTTTGTATTGAAAATCCGAATTTTGTTGCTGATGATGAGTGATGGAGATTTCCAGATTGGTTTCAGGTTGATGAATGTGTTTCTCGCCTTCTCGATTCTCGATTTAACATCCTCATTGGTTCCTCCTGTAGTTGAGACAATGCTCCCTAGATAAGTGAATGAAGTAACCTCTTTTAAATACCCTTCGTTGTTGATGATTTTTAGTTTAAGTTTTCATTATCAATTTATACACTTTCAAAGTAGAAAAGAGGGGGGAATGGTAAGACAAAGAACAGTAAACTTACTACGATTTGCCAAAGCGATCGCAATCAAGCGATTCAAACCAGATTTATGCATACAGCAAGAAAGAGTGATTAATCTCTCACTGCCTTGGTAAATGAATTTTGATTTTGATTACATTAATTAGTCATTTAATTCAGTGATCTCAACTCACTGAGCAAATCTCAATCTTTTCTACTTGGAAAGCGTATAAATTGATAATGAAAACTTAAACTAAAAATTGTAATGCTTACATTTTCGATGCGTCAGTTTTATAGCATTTCTTCTCCACTAACACGTAAACATTAAAGTATGTTATTATCATCTATATAACTATTGTAATTTCAGGTAGTCTGCAGGTGATGTGAACCTGTGAAATAGAATGACGATATCATTTTATACTACAATATTTTCTATTCTAACCTTTAAAGATTCTGGGTATTTTAATTATTTAACTGACTGACTATTCTAAAATAAACATGTTAGTACAGTTATATACAAACTAGTCTACTAGAGCAGATCGTTTGTTTTTTCTAGATAAAGTAGAGAAATACGTATTGTGCACTCAAAACACATTAGTATCTCTTATAAACAGTAGATTAGATTACTTTTTTTGCTGATAATATATATGTTATTTGTCCCTTGATCCTGACCGTATCCTATCAGTTAAAGCTGTAATGCGATCAAAATAGTTAAACTACTTGCCAGTGTAGCATAATTCCCATTGGTGTCATAAGACTAGAGGTCACCGGTAAATCTTCTCTTCCCAGTCAAACTTCATAACACTCTTGGGAGGAAAGTTTATCGATTACATGTAGATCTTTTGTGACCCCAGAGAGGTTTAAATCTATGTCATTCAGCGGTGTAGTTACTATTTCTGAAATAAGTACCACAGCGGTGGAATACTCGCCGACCACGCATGTGGTGTTGGGTTTGAACCTGGCCACCGACGCACTTTTTTACCTCACTAAGCCAGTAATAAAGCTGGTAAAGAGGAAAGGGTGGGCATGAGGCTAGCAACTCCATCCCATAAAAATAAGCACTACCGTTACCGAAACTTCAAGCCTCTAGGTTGAAGCTCTATGTTCCACTGGGAACGTGAAGGAATGAAAAACATTCTGAAATAGAGAAATTATTAGTCGCCTCCTCGATCGATGTTCAAGTATGCTTCAGATTCATATAGCTTTATTACATAAATTCTATTGTCTGAAGAACTATGAGCAGAAAATGGTGTAAAAAGAACAAATGTAGCTTGACGCAGCTATCAGTTACAGAACAGTATATGTACATGTCATCATGCCACTCTTATAAAGTTTTTGGAAGGAAGAAAAGGTACCTGCCGTTTCGAAGAAAGACTGCTTAGTTAAACCACTAAAGAAGAGAGACTTAGGCTCTTGCAAAAGCTGGTATGTAATCATTCTCTTTTCCACACCAAGCAAAATATTAAATCATGTCGTATTGGAGACACTAAAAGATGCACTGGATGCAGAACCCTACCTAGAATAACCTGAAGTTAGGAAAAGCAGATCATGTACGGATGAAATCCTAAAAATATGCATTAAAATCAAAGAGAGCACAGAATGGCAGTTAACTCTCCACCTCAACTTGATCAAGTAAGCAAAAAGAACAAAATGCACATTTTCAACACTAATATGAAGTAACTGTTTCTACTATTATTATTCAGAGACTTAGACAGTGTGTTACCGAAAACATTTCCAGCTAGCTAGAAACTTTCATCAACAGCTGTCTTGGCTCTACACCGAAGGTCAGTTGACCAGTCAGAAAGGATTAGAAACAAAGAACTCTTGGAACGAACCAACCAACCAAGAATCTATCACCCAATATATATGTTGAAGAAAATGGAGACGGATAGGATACATGACGAGTGATATCACTCGTCAGTGTGGTCCTCTAGTGGAACCCAAACAGGAAACAATGAGTTTAACTTGCGTTCCAGGGGGACATTGTGGAGATCATGTGAGGAGGAGATGACAAACTTTAGGCAATTTTGGAACCAGCTAGAGGTGATTTTGCAGAATAGGAGATGTTCTGTTGAAGCTCCGTGTTCCACTCAGGATCTTAAGAAATAATAATAAATATAATAATTATATATACATATGTATACATCCGCAAGTTTTCATCAGGTTAGTTATGGAATTTACGCTTGCTTAGCCTAGTTTTATTGCTTGTTGAGTATAACTGGAAGAATAAGTTATAATCTTGTGATACAAATATATAGAAACTAATAGTAGCTAAATAATAATTAGTAGGG
Organism: Trichobilharzia szidati; assembly: GCA_944472155.2. Classification (NCBI taxonomy): domain Eukaryota; kingdom Metazoa; phylum Platyhelminthes; class Trematoda; order Strigeidida; family Schistosomatidae; genus Trichobilharzia; species Trichobilharzia szidati. The sequence goes on from OX235271.1 coordinate 45,693,958, forward strand.
TAACTTTAATGCCCAACAGTTCTGAGTTGCCTTCTTTCTTTTCGGTGTTTTACGTATGCACACTGATGAGCAGCCTTAAAACTCTGATGAACAACCAACTATCTCGTCTCCCCTTACTTTCAGTACTTTTCTAACCGACGTTAATGATATCCCTGTTGAAATCAAATCAATTCTCACAGATCTACCAGTTTAATTCTTCTTTTTTATTAATTTCACTTCATCACATTTCTCGCATAAATTCATGTTTCCTTCTTTTCATGGCCATCTGTTTAACATTCTGACATTATTTTCACAATATTTAAACCAAAAAATATGCTTCACTCCAACAGTTTTTACTCTATTCAAGCTGTCGTGTTTTAACACAATCCACCAACAAACAAACCTTAGTATTCCCCAATTTCACTACTAACAAACTACGTTATCATCTCTGACTGTAATTAAATGGTATTCACTGAACCAGTGTTAAAATGACTAAACACAACTTCTGGTTAGAAATAAAATTGAACAAATGCTTTGCTGAAAAAAAAATAACCTAAATATTTGTGTTGATAAACAAAATGAGTAAATAACTGAAAATGTTTGTTTTTCAAATCAATGTTTTTTTCTAACAGATTTTCTGATAGTATAATAAGTGAAATTTAACTAAGGCCGTTTCAGAAATATAAACTATGTAAATATATGATGTCCAGTGTCAAACCATTGGTGAGCGTATCACCAAAACCGTTTCGAGCAGGCTTCAGACATTTATTGACAGCTACCTTCACTTCATACTGAACATCAGGTGACCAGAATAGATTAGTAGTAAAGATTCCTGAGAATGAATTAACCAAGAACCAAGTGACCAGTAAATATGCTGAAGAAAATGGAGATGGGTCGGATACGCGCTGAGGTGATCATTGGGTGACAAGGGGTGTCAGGCTTTAGAATGAAACTGAATAGGAAACACCAAGTAGGACGTCGGAAGGTAACAGACGGGAGATCACATGAGAAGGAGATGAAAGTTTATGAGGAATCGTGGAGCCAGATAAAGAGGCCTGCAGAAAACAGGATGAAGCGGAAATGTTCTGTTGAACGAAAGAGAATAAAAATAATATTTGATATGGTTGTTTTTCTGAGTTGGGTAGTGTTTCAAATGACAGACTTTCACTCTCCGTCCATGTGATATCTTCAACTCTCATGAATGATATAACTTGTTCTCCTGATATTTGTGTCTGTGATTGGTTGCCTTCTCATTTAAACCACCCGGCTGAAAGGACATTTTTTTATTCCTTCACGTTCCCAGTGGAACATAGGGCTTCAAGCTAGAGGCTTGAAGTTTCGGTAACAGTGGTGCTTATTTTTATGGGATGGGGTTGCTAACCTCATGCCCATCCTTTCCTCTTTACCAGCTTTTTTATTTCTGGCTTAGCGAGGTAAAGCAGTGCGCCGGCCGGGGATCAAACCCCGGACCATGTACATGGTCGGCGAGCGTCCTAACCGCTAAGCCGCCGACCCACTGAAAGGACATAGTCACACTAAATACGTCCTCTTGAACCGCAGTTATTGTCATTTAACGACACCTCCCATATAATCAACCTACTGTGCTACTATGTAAGTTAGTGAAAAATTCTTCTTGAAATTATTGTTAAGTGTTTAAGAAGGTTGGAGGCAATCTGCGGGTTGACACTTACCTGTAACCTTGAAGGAACTAATGTCGATTCTGATATTCGGACCCACGTCACCCAATAGTGCAGTCAGAGACGTTACCACTGAGACTCCTGCCGATCGCCTACAACTATCTAATATCAACAATTCACAGTGCAGATTGATGGCAAGTCACCTAGAATGGTGGCCAAATTGTAAACTTGACTGGTAGAATCCAGTCTGCACCGAAGATAGGATTAGACACCCTACACTAGTTACTGTTAAGCGTCTTCTGAATTCTATCTACCAACATTAACAGTAAATCAAATGTGTTATACTGCACAGTTATGTGTTTCAGTGTTCAGTGATAGAAATACAAGGCTGCATGGAATTTTACCTCACTATCTAATAAGTTTACATTTTACTTAGAATTATGATCTAATCAAACAGATCTTCATTGACCGCTAAAACTTTAGTTGTGCCTTAGGTCAGTCCTCAAAGTCACTGTAAAATGCTTTCTGTTAACAAATTTTGAAGGTTAGATAAGTAAGTGATACAGATAAAAAGCAAACAGTATCGTTAAGTGATTTAAATTATATGCTGAAAAACTATTAGGCATTTCGATTGTTCTTAATGTAATGTAGATGAAATGTAGAAGACATTGATGACAATTCAAATCATTCATAGCTATCTCAGAGTTAAATGTCTAATCCAGTAATGTTGTTACCTATGCAGTCAAATTGGTCTTCCATCTGTTCCATTTTACCGATTGCTTGTAGCTGTGCGATGATGCCTGGTAGAATGTACAAAAACACTGTTCAAGTGTAATGTAAAAATTTATAACCAGTCAGTTTACAAGATCGGACATCCTGCATCAATTCAAAATGCATCGTGATAACCAGTCACACCTAAAATCTGACTAAGAGAATTGAGGATAAAGAATCTATGGGGATGTCTTCCCACAAACTGGAAGATATGCAAGCGAAAAGCAACAAGTTGGCAGAAGAAGCATCCAGAGAAGATATGACTTCCTTCAGGTGAAAACATAGAGAAAACAGAGGTGATGAAGATTCCTGAGAAACACCACCAACAGCAACAACAACAACAACAGACAACAATCAGCATAAATGGGAGGAATCTGAAAGAAACAACCTCTTTTACCTACCTGGGAAGCATCCTCTCAACTACAGGCGTTTGGAACTGACGAGGATATCAAAGCAAGAATCGGAAAAGCAAGACAAGCTTCCACTACTCTCAAGTCTGTGTGGAGGTCAACAGCACTCAGCATCAAAAATAACATCCGGATTTTCAACTCCAATGTGAAGTCAGTGCTACTCACTATACGGATCAGAGACTTGCACTGCGCGTCATAAAGAGCACCTCAAACAAACTACAGACCTTCATTAACAGTTGTCTCCGCTCAATACTCAAGATCAGATGGCTGGCCAGAAAAGATCAGCAACAGAGATCTCTGGCAATGAGCGAACCAACTCAGCAGGAACCGATTGTGAAACAAATATGCAGGAAGAAATGGAGTTGGATTGGCCATACTCTGAGGAAACCATCAAGTGACATCACTAGACAGGCCATCGCTCCAGTGGAAGCCGAAAGGGAAGCGGCGAGTTGGTCGTCAGTGCCAGGTTGACTTGGAGAAGGTCATGTGAAAAGGAGATGAAAGCATGTGGGCAGGCTTGGAGCCAGGTGAAGACTCTAGCAGAGAACCGAACGCAATGGAGACGCACGGCTGAAGCCCTATGTTCCTCTAGGAATTAAAGGATATAATAATCTGTAGGGATTATGGATTCATTTCACTTGTTAGACTTTTATCAGCAACCAACATCAGTTAGAGAGACTATTGAAAACCAAGGAACATTGACTGAACAGCTGTTTCTTCACAAATCTTACGATCTTAATATCAGTCGCCATCTCATCGATGGCTACTGGATGAATTTCCTAAAGTTGCATTGGGAAGTAGTGACCACTGTGGGGTCCACCATATCAAAATGCAGTAGATGCTCATCGAAGGAGATTGATTGAAGGTAGAGTTATGTCATGAGTTTACGAAGTTACTATTCGTGGGTCACTGGGTTCTAACTTAAGTGGATGAATGGTGAGTAAATTTTCTTTTGTAACTAGAAGGGTCCTGAAATCAATCTCTGTTGGAGTAGTGGATGCGCAGTGTCGAGGAGTCCTAAAATAGAACGAAACCGCTATTCAGTGCTCTCCGAATTTCAACGGTGTTTCTAACCAACCCTAGTTCATGACGAAAATCTATCAATTGAAATTGACAGGAATCGGTTAGTACCGTTTACTTAACCAAGTGGTCTATGAGGCAGACACGCGCCTTGTTTACATAGTGTAGAGTGTGAAAACCGTTGACTGATACCAAATGTTCTCCATTTCTGAGAAAAAATCCAGATTTAGTCGTCATAAGGCATTTGAAGATACTTGGATACCTTTAATTGTTTTAAAATACGAGTGTTCATTTCTGTAATGATGAAGTTTTTTGAAAATCACAACTATCAAACACAAAACAGGAAGTACGCGAATGAATTTTTTTAATACTTATTCCTGTACGTTCCCAGGGGGAAATAGGGCTTCAAGCTCGAGGCTTGAATTTTCAGTAGCAGTGGTGTTTACTAGCCTCATGCCCACCCTTCCCTCTTTACCAGTCTTATTGCTGGCTTAGCGAGGTAAAGGAGTGTGTCGGTGGCCAGGGATCGAACCCCAGACCACATGCCTGGTTGGTGAGGATTCTGCCTCTTTGCCACCGACGCACTCACATAATTGTACACCCATTGACCGGGTGCTGGTTTTCAGGAGAACCGAACACAACTATCCCTGCCTCTTGCGAGACGAGACCGGCATGCCGTATAATCCTGTGATGCACTCGCTAGACAGCCCCCTCCCTCAGTGGACCAATGCGAACGAAACTGTACATGAATATAAGGGAATAATCAACCAGTGATATTCCTTGGAGTGTGTACAAATATTAATTCACAACTTAGTTTATATCTTATTTGAAGTATTAAATCCTCACTTAGACTTTCTGAAAAAATAAGGTTTATAATCTTCTGGTAATTCTGTATGAATTCTGAATTTCTACGAGTCACATTCCTCGATGCATGACAGATAATACATATATATCTATATAATAAAAATAATAAACGTGAAAGTAAGATCCATTCTATCTGTGACACTGTTGATCATTCATTTGTTTTCTGTTATTTGCACGCTATTCATTGCCCCCAAGCATCATCGTTATCATCATCATCATCATCATCACCATTGCCATTATTCTCCTCGTTTTGTTCGTGAGGTAATGTTTACGTGTCCACCGGACACATGCACACATGTATACCATCTGCCTTTATCTGATAAAAGCTATACTGAAACAAAATAATAAGCATTGGCTCATAATACATATAAAGCTATTCTGATAAATAAAAACAAAAATATAACACTAATATAGTATAGTATAGTATAGTATAGTCTATTGTATATCTATCTGTCTAAAACTATGGTAGTATATTTTCACAATGTCTTGTTTACAGTTAAACTAGCCAGATAGTTGTAAATGTATTTGACTGCGCGCGCGCGCGAGTTTTCAACTGGTAAATCAGTGCTACGAGATTCAACAACAAAACAAAATGAATGAGATGATACAGAGTTATCCTTCTGTGTAAATAAGTTTATTTACTAATGATGAAGCCTATTGAGGATTTTTACTTATTTTTATTTTTACTATCTGTCTAGATCTTCATCTCTTTGTACTTCTGTATTTCTAGGTGTTTGTCAATTCACCACTGATAATTGTTTATCTCTATGTTGACAATAACAAGTATACAAAGACAAAAATTGGTTGTGGAGTAAAGTTTCTAAGTGCAATATTAGCTTTTTTCGAATAGTACTTTTAAAATGTATTCTTAAAAAACAAAATAAGATGTCAGTGCATTGTTTACAGAAAAGTATCTGGTCAAGGTCAGTGAGAACACTGTAAAGACTGTCGTGATGACAAGATATCTTTTTATATTAATGTGAACAAATTAGACAATTTGAAGACTAAGTGAACTGTTACTCTAATGTTATAGAACCTTGAGGACTTTCACAAGTTAGTTTGTAAGGATTTGATATGTTTAAAGTCTGATCACGGATTGATATCATTTGGAGAACCATGAAGGCCGAAATGGAGTACTGGACAGCTGTTTCGTCGCATTTTGGGGCTCTTCTTAAGTACGAAACCACTGGGGTTAGAATCGGGTTACAAGCCCATAGACCATTCAGCCACTGGCTTCCGATCCAGTGGCCCATGAATTCCAACTACTGAAGAGTCCCCGACTGGGAAAAAACAGGGGCTGCCCAGTACTCCTAGCTGGCTTTCAATAGTTCTTTAACTAACAATCAGTCTGAAATTAAATCTGAAACAAATCTAGAAGATATGGTATCTCCTGTGTAACGTTTATAGTTTTGAACCTTCAGACTAAAAGTGACTGATGGCTTTTGAGTGGAATATAGTGCTTCAACAGTACATATCCACTTCCTTCTATTTTCTGCTGTCCCCTTCAGCTGGGCCTACAAGTGACCATAATCTCTCATATCCTCCTTACACGATCTTCACCATGTCATCCTTGGACTACTCACTCATCGTTTCCTATTCAGATTCCATTCAAGAGCCTAACGCGAGATGTCTTTCGATGGTCTCCTCAGCGTACGCCCAGTCCATCTCCATTTTCTCCTACAAATTTCTTGAACAATAGGCTCTTGGTTAGTTTGTTCCCATAGTTTCTTGTTGCTTATTCTTTCTGGCCATTTGATCTTCAGTATGGAGCCAAAGAAGGCACCTGTTGATGAAAGTCTGCAACCTGTCGGAAATCCTTTCCGTGACACTCAGTGAAAGTTTGTGACCCATATAGAAGGACCGAATTCACATTGGTGTTGAATAGCCGAATCTTGTTCTTTATGCTGAGGTGGAGTGTAGAAGATTTCCAAACTGGTTTCAGGTTGATGAAGGTAAATCTTGCCTGTCCGTTTCTGGCTGCCTCTCACATCTTCAGCCGTTCGGTCAGCCTGTGGTTGAAACCGTGCTTCCCAGCCAGATAAGTGAAGGAAGTGACCTACTTCAAATCTCTCCTACTGATGGTATTAGGTGCTGGTTGTTGTTGCTGTTGGTTGGTTATCTGCATCACCTCCGTCTTCTCTATGCTCACCTGTAGTCCTGTCTTCGCTGCTGGCCTCATCACCCAGTTTGTCGTTTATTGTCTCTAGGTGTTTGAGTTTGTGTGACATAAGACATATGTCATCCAGGCTTGAAATCCAAACCTTCTGGAGTTTTCTTGTCGACACAGCGTATTCCTGTCTTCTAACTTCCCACTTACGATCTGTGGCCTAATTCGGCCCACCACAATTAGGAATATCATTGTTGATAATGAACAGTCTGTCTCACTCCTATATTCACTTTGAAAGCCTCAGTGAGTTGTCGACTGTGGATCACCTGACATTTGGTATTGTCAAATAGTTGGTGAATGCGTTTGATAAAGACTTGGGCACTGCGCACCGTAGTGCTGAAGCAGTTTCCAAATTACCCCTCAGTTAACGCTGCCGAAGGTGTCGATGAAGTTAAGCTACATGTTTGACTACCATTCTATTCTCGTCTGTACTAGAGAGAAATACAAAGATAATACACTGGTGACCTGATATTTCATTGTTCCCTTTAAATTACATTTATAATTTAACGAAATTCGACTACTGTAAACCGATACTCGCATGAACAACAATAACAAACCACTATGAAGCTCAAAATTACTATTAGATAGTGATCAGTGCTGTACAGTTTTCAAATGGCGATATTTCATGTCGAAATCTGCTTTGATATAAATCCACTCCACGGAAATCTCTAACTTCTGAATGCCAAGTACTATACATGAGGTGCTGATCTTAAATTCTTTCTTATTTCACAATAACACAATGCTTACAAGTTTTTCTTCTTTTTTCTTCTTTTCCCTTGTCTTATTAGAAGTTTCATTCGAAGGAAACAAATGGCTAAACGAAGAAATCATTCTAAATATTTATATTGTTCTGATTATCCAAAACCTCGACCGATCAATCATAGTTATATTAAAACAGATAAAGCCTATTATTGGTCACCAGTGAAACCAAGACATAAAAATTCGTCTTCATTATGGTCTGAAGGCTTATTAAAAAATAATCATAATTATAATAATAATAATTGTACATCTTCATCGTCATCATTAAATCAGTCGAATCATCATATGAAGAACTGCCAGCAACATCCTTTTCCTTCTAATGGTAATTATGCCAGGAATTCATATTTTACCCAACGTCAATGTAATTCGTCTAATGATATTATTCATAATTATCGTAACAATATTAACAATAATAATAATTCTTATAAGCAGAATTGTCAACATCATAAAGGCATAAGAGAATCGGAAAATTATTTAGCTGCTGGATATGCAGAATATTATAAACGAATGAACAATACCTCTAAACTCAATATGAATAAACCAAATTCCGTGATTGGAATGTATCAAAATACTCAGAGAATACAAAAGTAAGTGGGGTGGGTGAATTGGTTTTAAAATTTATAAAAATTATTCTTTTTTCATTGTCATCCTTCACTGGCTACATTTGTGTTGATCTCATCCCTGATAGAAACCTAGTTGTTTTGTAGAATGTTGCAAGGTCTTCTTTGCTTGCAGGTTGTTCTGCTTCACTTGCCATAGATGGCTTCATAATATTATCTTTTGTCTTCTCTGGCACTTTTCTTTACTCTTTTGTTCAGTGTATTGTAACTTGCTTTCACCTGCCTTTTTTTGTTGCACTGGATAATCTTATGTTTCACCACCCTTCTCTCTTTTATCAGCCCCATGTGCCTGTAGAGAGTCGATGATATATGTCTGATTTCCCACAAACTGGAACATATTCAAGTGAAAAGCAACAAGTTCGCAGAAGAAGCATCCTGAGAAGATTGGACTTCAGGTGAACATAGAGAAAACAGAGTTGATAAAGATTCCTCGCCAACAGTAAGTGCAACAGCAACAGACAACAATCAGCCAGCATAATACGGAGGAATCTGAATGAACCAACCTCCTTTATCTACCTACTTGCCTACCTAGGAAGCATCGTCATTTCAACTACAGGCCAACGGAACTCATGAGGATATCAGAGTGATGATCATCGCGAAAGCAAGGCAAGCTTACATTTCTCTCAAGTCTGTTTGGAGATCAACAGCACTCAGCATGAAAATGAAAGTAAGATTCGGATTTTCAACTCCAATGTGAAGTCAGTGCTACTCTATATGGATCAGAGATTTGGCGCCACGCCGCGTCACGAAGGCCACTTCGAACAAACTACATACCTTCATCGACAGCTGTGTTCGTAACTTCGATACTTCGCTCAAGATCAGATGGCCGGTCAGAAAAGATGGGCAAAAGGAATCTCTGGCAATGAACGAACCAACCCAGCAGGAATCGGTTGTGCAACAAATATGCAGGATGAAATGGAGTTGGATTGGCCGTACTCTGAGAAAACAATCAAGTGAGATTACACGCAAGGCCATCGCTCGAGTGGAACCAGACTGAATGTGAAGCGGTGAGTTGGCCGTCAGTGTGAGAGTGACATGGAGGAGGTTATGCGAAGTGAAGATGGAAGCATGTGGGCAGATTTGGAGCGAGCTTGACACGTTGGCGTAGAACTGAACTCAACGGAGACGTGCGACTCAAGCCCTAAAAGAAACAATAATAATATCATACTGTTTTCATTAATTCATTTTCAAACATGTGAATTATTATTGTCTCGTTATATACCATATGCAGGCAGTATATGAGTATAATTTCTGATATTAGATGAGAGAATATAAAATTCTGCCAGTAATATAGGCTAGCCATCATTATTAAAGTGGCTGGGAAAGGAGATATTTAGCTGGCATACTGACACATGATGACTGGTCACACGTTTCTGTATGTGAAGCGATATCCTCCTGTATAAAGAAATTAACAATAATGGAACATTCGATAATTATAGAACGTGAGGTTGCTTTGCTAATCTCATAAGGCACTTTTATCAAGTGGATAGATTACACACTACATGGTGAGAAATTAGCCTTGTCCTATTGTCTATGACTTAACTTATGAACAGTAATTGAAATATAGAAGATATCTAAAATAATTTATCACTTATAAGTTTTAGACCTGTGTGAAAACTAGTTACCTCAGATTAACCAGTAGGATAACCAAGATAAGATACCCACTATGGCAATGTTAGATTATTGAAAGCAATGTTTTTTTTCCTTCACGTTCCCAGTGGAACATAGGGCTTCAAGCTAGAGGCTTGAAGTTTCTGTAGAAGTGTTTATTTTTACAGGATGGGGTTGCTAGCCTCATGCCCAACCTTCCCTCTTTGCCAGTTCTATTACTGGCTAAGCGAGGTAAAGGAGTGCGTCGGTGGCCGGGGATCGAACCCCGGACCATATGCACGGTCGGCAAGCGTCCTAACCGCTGTGCCACCGACGCACATTGAAAGCAATAAATAGGATAATTTAGACGTACACTTTGTGCCTACTGGCAGCATACATTGAGGGTGAATCCATACCTTAAGATACACCAGTCAGTGATACTAAAAATGTTATCACTAGGCTTGAACTTTCTACTGACCATAGGTATGATATGATTTCATAACTTACCCCAAGTAAGTAATCAGTCCTTTATTAAACGAATGCAGTGCTACTCTGCTATACTTCAATAGTAAACCAGTGAATCTTACATAATAAATTTAATTGATTGCAAGCAATCAGCTTTTTAATTCTCTTTAAAAGAAATGTATTATGCTTATTTACCCGTAACATTTCCATTTAAGTTTATTTCTTAACAAAAAAATGTTTGCATTCACTAATTAGTGCTTAAATATCATACGGTTTCACTCACAAAAGTTAATCGTAAATTTCTTTATCAACTAGCCACTGTGGATCTTTTTTCTTTACGTGCGCAACTGTATACTACTCACCACTAATAAGTAGTATGCATTTCTAAACGTTTCTCTTCTTCTTGAGTCTTGCTTTTTCTTTTTTTACTTTTTTCTGCACATTAGTTCACTCTTTATTTTGACACAGTTTTGATGTTTACCTTCTTGAACAGTCATTTCGAAAGTGCTTTTGATGGTGATGAAACTACTAACCTCAAGACTGTAAGTTTGCGTCCGATTTTTCCTTAGTATCATTCAATAACACGACACTGTATGCTAGACAAGTGTTTAGTGGTGGATTTAACGCGTAACTCGACTGTCTGGTTTATATTATCGAGAAGGATTCTGAGAAGGATTCAACACTAACCTTTATGAAAGCAATACTGCAGTTTATTGATCTGTGTCTAGGCTTCCTACTACCAACGACGATATTTATGCCGGATGAAGATTAAATCATACGGTAGGCCATGAGTAGGTTGAAGACTGGCATTCTTTGGACTGAATTTGGATTTTGACTTTGCCGATAATTTATCTCTAATGTGAAATAGACTCGAAGATCTTCAGCTAAAAAGCAACGAGTTGGCAGAAATGGTAGGCAATGAAGACGGGACTTCAAGTGAACAGTGACAAGGGAGAGGTGATGGAGATACCTAACCGACAACAGCAAGCACCAATCACCATCATTACTTTCACTTTTCCAGGCAGCATCATTTCATCTGCTAGCAGAACGGATGAAGATGTCAAAACCAGCATGAATTGGAAAGACAAGACAGACCTTCGTCACTCTGAAATCAGTGTTGAAATGTACTGCATTCAGGATAAGGACCAAGATTTGAATTTCCAGTACTAATATCAAGAGGCTTCAGACTTTTATCAACAGCTGCCTCTACCGGCTTCATACGAAAGACCAGATGGCCGGAAAGAAAGGATTCGTAGCTGAGAATCTACTAACCAACAAATGTACAGGAGCAAATGGAGATGGATCGAACACATACTGAGGAGGCCAATAAGTCACATCGTGCGCTCTGGGTGGCTTTCAAGTGGAACTCGGATCGGTAATGACGAGTTTTATTTAGGTCCAAAGATCACATGTAGGAGGTCGTGTGAAGATGAAATGAACTCGAGGGAATAATGACAGTAATAACATCGTATTCGTAAAACTTCTTACAAACAAATTTTAAGCTCTTATGACCCCTGAATGATGTTTACTGAGAGATTAGTGAATGTATTTAGGTCTGATTCAGTCCTTTCATTGACTGTCTTCATTTTTATTCTAACCACCTTCCCGCATTTACCTTGAATTTTATTTTCTTACTTATATTCACAGATCAACCCAAAACCAATCACATCCTTCACCTATAAGAAATCAATCAGTGTTTTTTAATTCAAGAAAATTACCACGTGAAAATGAAATCACAGACTCTGAAACTCCAACCACTGAATTTACTGGTAGCTCAAAATCACACCAAAGTACATCACAAATTCATGTATATCGTAAAGGTAGAAGTCTGAGTCCAGCTGAAATTACTAATTCAAGTGAATCAAAATTTTTATTCAATCGAAAGCCAAGATTTTCATTGGATGAATCAGATGAAATGAGTGATAAACCAATACAAATGAATCGACCATCAGAGTTTCATGATGTCGTAAGTTGTATAAGAGTAGAAAATGAGCACTGTTAGATAGTTTGGTAGAATAACCAACTTTTTAATCATAATTTTATCATAGTAGTTATGCAACTTTTTAAATTACTTTATACAGTTGTATTCTCTTCCCCACATCCAAGATTAGTGTCGTGTTCTTCCTGTAACAAGTGTTGCGTATTGTTCCTCTGATTAGTGATACAGTAGTTAACGGTTTTACTTCATCTACATAGCTGTACTGCTTTTTAACAGTATTACTCTGTTCCATACTATACTGTACGACTGTATGCCAATGCGTCCATTTCAGTGTATTTCGAGTATTTTATTCTCCATCACTTGTCTTTAAATGATTGAACATTTTAGATTTGGATAATTGTTTGTTTTTCGGTAACCCAACAAACTTTGACTGACTGTTTGGTAGCCAGAGTCAAGCAATTAATTTGAATAAAGCAAGAACAACAGTGGTTTGTGCAGAATAATATGCTACCATCATTTATTTCGTTGGCTTCTCATTAGCTGCTTACAGTCTAAATAAATTATGAGGTTTGTGTACAGAGAGGTTTTATCATACTTGCAAATTTTACATGGTGTCAGTTGACAAAAAGTTCCACAATAAGTGAACAGTGCTCAGAAAATTGCGCTTATATAGTTTTTACACAGGCAGTTCAAGTTTAAACAAAATAAATGTATGAATACAATGGTAGAAGAGTTACGTAATAAAGACGAAATGTGCGTTAGATACAGAGTGACTAATAAATTAGGTAACAATGTACTGAGTTCAACTCAAATCATAGAAACAAGAGACAAGCAAAATTACAGATTATAAAAGGGGGTGATGTTAAAGACAAAGATTACGTAATCAGAGTAGAGAATAAAGACATTCAGTCACCAGGGCAAGGAAAGATTAATGACTGCTTCTTTCTGAACACATAAATCTGGTTTCAAGCGTTTGATGGAGATTGCTTTGGCAAACTTGAGGAGAATGGAACTCCTTTGTCTATTGATAATTTTAAAGGATTTCACGATTTCTACCTCATGACCCGTGTCGAGGAGGTGTCTGGTAATAGCGCTACTATAAGAGTTTGTTCCCTTGAGACGTAGGCTTTTTGGCACATGTTCAGAAAATCAGAGGTGTACCCTTCTTTCTGTTTTCCCAATGTAACTGTTCCCTCAGATACACGTAAATTTGTCAACTGACAACATGTAAAATTTGCAAGTATGTTAAAACCTTTCTGCACACAAACCTCATAATTTATTTAGGCCGTATGCAGCTGATGAGAAGCCAACGAAATAAGCAATGATGGTACCATATTATTCTGCACAAACCACTGTTGTTCTTGCTTTATTCAAATTCATCAAGGGGAATAAATGCATCAAGCAATTAACTTTGTTCAAATAATAAAAGTTGACGTTAGCGAAACAGTCAGAAATCCTTACTTTAATATGAGTAATGACAAAAATTCCCCTTGCGTTGTGAGTGAAATGTAAGAGTTCACCCTTTGAACTTTGAGGTTTCAATAGTAGTGGTGAGGTTGCTAGTCTCAAGTCCAACTGTCTCCGTTTAAGGAGCTTACCACCGGCTAGTCTTAGAAGTGCATCGGTAGACGATTATGTCAGTGATGAAGGAGTATTCTATTCAAGAACTGCTACCCGGTTAATTACTAACATTTACAGTGCATTGAGAAGAATTAATGTCTAAAAACTATCACAATATGACAAGTGATATTATTCAGTGGATATTCGTGAAAAACAACAACTTGAAATAAACTCATAGCAGTAAAATAAGCTGCTCAAATTGGCTTCTATTTATAGTACTACCCAGATAAATATTAAATATTCTAAAATGTCTCGTTATAATTCTATACACAAATATATATATATAGTCACATAAAAATGTGTTCATATTTTCATTCTCATCAGGATTAATTATTCTCATTGGAGTTGAAAAAAAAATTGGATTACTCGCTAGAATGAACCTTGATTAAATTAGACAAAATCGAAAGCTTTTTTATTTATTTATCTGGGTATTCAACTATCTAAATATTGTTTGTTTGCTAATATATTTTTTTATATGATGTATGCATTAAAAGCAAATACTCAGACAGTTCGACAAATTAGTGAGAAGGAGAAAAAAAGAGGATTTACTTGTTAATCCTATTTCAAAGTGAGTTAGGCAATTTTGTACCTTCACCTCACAAAATGGAGAGAATTCATCACTAACTGTTATATAAAGTATGTAGGATTGAGTCTTACTTGATAGGAAACCATCTGAGGGAATTCTTCATATATGTATACTAGGAGAAACCTACGACTAAATCTATGGCAAGAGGCCAAAAGAAACGATTCTCTATTACGAAGTCAATCAGAAAACAAAGTGCTACCCAGAAACTCTGTTATCATCCTACTGGTTACTGAGTACAGTTATAATTAATTAACATTCTGGCGCGGTATTGTGCTCCTGTCTATCCCAAGCAAAATGTTTAGCCGCATCACCCTGGAGAGAATCAAACACGCCCTAGATGAAAAAATTAGACCAGAACAACAGGCTAGATTCAGGAGGAACAAGTCATGCATCGATCAAATCGCAACACTACGGATCATCATTGAACAGGGCTTGGAATGGTAGTCAGCTCTCTATCTCGACTTCATCGGCTTTGAAAAGGCCTTCTACAGCGTCAATGGAGAGGTGATCTGGCAACTACTTCACTACTACGGGATGCCGCTAACAATTATACATCTCATCCAACAGTTGTATGACAATGCTGCATGCCAAGCAATCCACAAATTGGAAACTCACGAAATCCTTCGGAGTGAAGATGGGAGTAAGACAAACTGGCTGCCTACTACCTATCTTCAATTATTTTTCTGATTGCGGTAGACTGGATAATGTGACAGATATCGGGCAGCGAGGATACAGACGTGGAGCCAAGTGAAAACGCTGGCAGAGAACCGAACTCAATGGAGACGTGCAGCTGAAGCCCTATGTTCCTCTAGGAACTAAAGGAAACAATAATTATATTATTATTATTGTTCCCTTGGGTTCCTAGTGGAACATAGGGCTTCAACTGCACGTCTCCACTTGCTTCTGTCTTGTGCTGTTCTTTTCACTTGCGTCCATGTTATTCCATACTGTTTCATCTCCTCCTCACACGATCTCCTCCATGTCACCCTTGCACTGACGTCCCACTCGCCGCTTCCCTTTCGGGTTCCACTCGAGGGCTTGACGCGCGATGTCACTCAACGGCCTCCTCAGCGAGTGTCCAATCCATCTCCACTTCCTCCTGCATATTTGTTGGGCGATTGGTTCCTGTTTCGTTTGTTCCCATAGCTTCTTGTTTGTGATTCTTTCTGGCCATCTAATCTTCAGTATGGAGCGAAGACAGTTGTTGATAAAGGTCTGCAACCTGTTGAAAATATTCTTGGTGACCCGCCAAGTTTCTGATCCGTAAAGCAAAATTGACTTGACGTTTGTATTGAAAATCCGAATTTTGTTGTTGATGTTGAGTTGAGTGACGAAGATTTCCAGATTGGTTTCAGGTTGATGAATGTGTTTCTCGCCTTTCCGACTCTCGATTTGACATCCTCGTCCGTTCCTCCTGTGGTTGAGACAATGCTCCCTAGATAAGTGAAAGACGTAACCTCTTTCAAATCCCTCCCGTTGATGGTGATTGGCACTGGATGTTGCTGCTGTTGTTGTTGTTGTTGGTTGGTTATTTTCATAACCTCCGTCTTGTCTATGCTCACCTGGAGTCCTGTCTTCACCGCCTGCTTCTTCGACCAGTTTGTCGGTTTTTGCTTGTAAGTCTTCGATTTTGTGTGCCATCAAACATAAATCATCCGCAAAATCCAGGTCTTCTAGGTTCTTCACGTCGGTCCAGGATATCCCTGTTTCCTCGTTTCCCACTGTCTGACGCATAATCCAGTCCACCACAATTAGGAATATCATTGGTGATAATAAGCACCCTTGTCTGACTCCTGTGTTTACTCGAAACGCTTCGCTGAGTTTTCCGTTGTGGATCACTTGACATGTGCCGTTGTCGTACAGCTGTTGAATAAGGTTGATGAATATTTGCGGTACGCCGTAGTACTCGAGTAGTTTCCAAATTACTTCGCGGTCAACGCTGTCGAAGGCCTTCTCAAAGTCTATGAAGTTGAGGTAGAGATTTGATTGCCATTCCATGCTTTGTTCGATGATAATGCGTAGAGTTGCAATTTGGTCAGAACATGATTTGCCTTTCCTGAATCCAGCTTGTTCTGGTCGGAGTTCTGTATCCAGCGCGTCCTTGATTCTCTCCAGGATGATGCGACTCAGGATTTTACTTGGCGTCGACAGGAGCATGATTCCTCGCCAGTTCTTGCAGAGTCCTAGGTCGCCCTTCTTTGGTAGTTTCACCAGGTAACCTTTCCTCCAGTCAGTAGGCACCTTTCCCTCTTTCCAGATCTTCTGCAATAATGGAGTCAGCATATCTGCCGTCGTTTTTGGGTCCGCTTTCAGTGCTTCCGGGGGTATTCCATCTGGTCCAGCTGCTTTTCAAGCTTTCAGAAGCTTGATTGCATTCATGACTTCAGTTTTCGTTGGAGGATTGGTGTCAACTTGCAGTTGTGTACGTGCTGTTGTTGGTATTACTGGACGGGTTGTAGGTGGTGGTCGGTTCAAGAGTCCTTTGAAGTGGTCCGCCCATTGTTTAATCTGTCTTTCTTCTTTGGTAATTGGGTTCCCTTGGCTGTCTTTTATAGGTTTCACTTGTGTTGATCTCTTCCCGGATAGAGACTTGGTTATCTGATATAGTGTCCTCAGGTCCCTTTTGCCTGCTGCCTTCTCAGCTTCAGTAGCCAGGTTGTCGTAGAATTGTCTTTTGTCCTTCCTGGCACTCTTCTTCACTTCTTTGTCCAGTGCTGTGTAAGTTGAGTTCAGCGTCTCAAACTCTTGTCCATCTTTGCATTGAATCATTTTCTCTTTCACCTTTCTCCTCTCCTCCATTAGTTTCCAAGTGTCTGTTGAGAGCCATTCCTTGTCTTGTTTCTTCTTTCTTCCTAAAACCGTTGAGCACGTTTCGTTGAAAATTACCTTCAGAGAGTTCCAATGGTCTTCCACGGATGATTCCTCAGTGGTGCTACGTAGTGTTTCCTGCTTTGCTCTGACAGTTGCAGTGAAAATGTCCTGTGTGATTGTGTCCTTCAGTTTGTGAGTGTTGAACTTGCATTGTGGCCTATCCCCGCT
>OX235271.1:45711920-45735597 GCA_944472155.2 Trichobilharzia szidati
GAGATGAGTAGATGTATACCATTCACACCCAACCAGTAGTGTTTGCTTTCTTGAATGCAATTTATGGTAGCAAACACAACTAGTTGATGTAAATGGGACACAACTACTCATCTCAGACAATCAGTAGTACATAGTTTTATGCAAAATCAGTGTATATGGTAATTAAGCTGTCGATGTGTAGAAAGTTTATTGAGACAGGATAATATTTCTGTCCATTATAATAGAAGAGAGGCTTGAGTACATTCTAGAAGAGGACTGAGAGTATTTTCACAGTTAATGAGAATGAAATACAGAAGAGTAGCACTTGTCGAAAGCGGATATCCTTTGACGTTTTGAACGAGTGTAGAGGTAAGTTAGTTTCAAAAGATGTCTACATCAAATTACTTTGCCAGATAATAGAAGTTTAAGGCAGAGACTAAATCCGACTAAAATTAACACTTGAAATTAACAGAAATGTAGATAGGCTACTCGAATACATTAGAATAATTGTATCCAAATACTAGTTCGTTCATAAAACTATGTCTTTTGAATGACTGAGCAACATTCGGTTTAAAGTCAGTCATTACACTCGATCATCCGTAAAATTTACTATTCAGTCAAGCTTATAATTTTAGAGATAGCCGAAAACATGCTGTATCAAACCTCAACATTGAATAGGTGGCGATACACATCCCATACCATATGTTAGTTTACATGTGTGTGAGTGTGTGTGGTCTCAAATGAATAGAGAGGGGTACACCAAATTTAAACGAAATGTTCCTACGTCATTCAAAAGAGATAGGATTATGACGAACACATTTATCCCGATGTATTTGAGAAGAAATATGCCGTTTACTTTCAGTCGACGTGTAATCAATCTTTGCATGTGAGGGTAAGAGGACAACTACTTAAATGTATTGAAGAACAAATGAACTGTGAAATCTCGATAAATGCAAGTGGAATACTACTAACTTCGTATATAGCAAACACTTATATGATATGAATCACAAGGCTGATATCAAAACAGCTTTTAAGAATACTGATATAAATCATAGTGAAATCCACTTACGAGACAGATATTTACAGAATTAAGCCCCTTATCGATGTGCACAAAAACAATTCATTATTACCTTTAATCTTTCTTGAATATGCTTATTCGATTGTACTGCTATTATGGCGAGATAAGATTGATTAGATTTATCAATAGTATATAAAGAGACGTTCATCGGTATAAAAACATCAAATAGCAGGGTGATACAATTGATTTCAGAGAAGGCAAATGATACAGTATTGTGATGATACATGGGAGACGTGAAAGGAATAGAAAGAAACACAACATGAAGTCCAGAAGTACCACAACTCGAAGATCTGTGCAAATGGTGCGTTGAAGATTACATAATTTGGCTACGTAAAGATTATTATTATTATTGTTCCCTTGGGTTCCTAGTGGAACATAGGGCTTCAACTGCACGTCTCCACTTGCTTCTGTCTTCTGCTGTTCTTTTCACTTGCGTCCATGTTATTCCATACTGTTTCATCTCCTCCTCACACGATCTCCTCCAATGTCACCCTTGGACGTCCCACTCGCCGCTTCCCTTTCGGGTTCCACTCGAGGGCTTGACGCGCGATGTCACCCAGCGGCCTCCTCAGCGAGTGTCCAATCCATCTCCACTTTCTCCTGCATATTTGTTGAGCGATTGGTTCTTGTTTTGTTTGTTCCCATAGTTTCTTGTTTGTGATTCTTTCCGGCCATCAAATCTTCAGTATAGAGTGAAGACAGTTGTTGATAAAGGTCTGCAACCTGTTGAAAATATTCTTGGTGACCCGCCAAGTTTCTGATCCGTAAAGCAAAATTGACTTCACGTTTGTATTGAAAATCCGAATTTTGTTGTTGATGCAGGCTGAGTGATAGCGGAAGATTTCCAGATTGGTTTCAGGTTGATGAATGTGTTTCTCGCCTTCCCGATTCTCGCTCGATTTGACATCCTCGTCCGTTCCTCCTGTGGTTGAGACAATGCTCCCTAGATAAGTGAAAGAAGTAACCTCTTTCAAATCCCTCCCGTTGACGGTGATTGGCACTGGATGTTGCTGCTGCTGTTGTTGGTTGGTTGTTTTCGTAACCTCCATCTTGTCTACGTTCACCTGGAGTCCTGTCTTCTCTGGCTGCTTCTTCGACCAGTTTGTCGGTTTCACCTTGTAAGTCTTCGATTTTGTGTGACATCAAACACAAATCATCCACGCGCGAAATCCAGGTCCTCTAGGTTCCTCACGTCGGTCCAGGATATCCCTACCTTCTCGTTTCCTACTGTCTGACGAATAATCCAGTCCACTACAATTAGGAATATCATTGGTGATAATAAGCATCCTTGTCTTACTCCTGTGTTTACTCCAAACGCTTCGCTGAGTTTTCCGTTGTGGATCACTTGACATGTGCTGTTTGCGTACAGCTGTTGAATAAGGTTGATGAATATTTGGGGTATGCTGTAGTACTCGAGTAGTTTCCAAATTACTTCGCGGCCAACACTGCGCTGTCGAAGGCCTTCTCAAAGTCTATAAAGTTGAGGTAGAGGTTCGATTGTCATTCCGTGCTTTGTTCGATGATGATGCGTAGAGTTGCAATTTTGTCAGAACATGATTTGCCTTTCCTGAATCCAGCTTGTTCTGGTCGGAGTTCTGTATCCAGCGCGTCCTTGATTCTCTCCAGGATGATGCGACTCAGGATTTTACTTGGCGTCGACAGCAGCATGATTCCTCGCCAGTTCTTGCACAGTCCCAGGTCGCCCTTCTTTGGTAGTTTCACTAGGTAACCTTTCCTCCAGTCAGTAGGCACCTTTCCCTCTTTCCAGATCTTTTGCAATAATGGAGTCAGCATATCTGCCATCGTTTCTGGGTCCGCTTTCAGTGCTTCCGGGGGTATTCCATCTGGTCCAGTTGCTTTTCCAGCTTTCAGAAGCTTGATTGCATTCATGACTTCAGTTTTCGTTGGAGGATTGGTGTCGACATGCAGTTGTGTACGTGCTGTTGTTGGTATTACCGGACGGGTTGTAGGTGGTGGTCGATTCAAGAGTCCTTTGAAGTGGTCCGCCCATTGTTTAATCTGTCTTTCTTCTTTGCTAATTGGGTTCCCTTGGCTGTCTTTTATAGGTTTCACTTGTGTTGATCTCTTCCCGGATAGAGACTTGGTTATCTGATATAGTGTCCTCAGGTCCCTTTTGCCTGCTGCCTTCTCAGCTTCAGTAGCCAGGTTGTCGTAGAATTGTCTTTTGTCCTTCCTGGCACTCTTCTTCACTTCTTTGTCCAGTGCTGTGTAAGTTGAGTTCAGAGTCTCTTTCTCTTGTCCATCTTTGCATTGAATCATTTTCTCTTTCACTTTTCTCCTCTCCTCTATTAGTTTCCAAGTGTCTGTTGAGAGCCATTCCTTGTCTTGTTTCTTCTTTCTTCCTAAAACCGTTGAACACGCTTCGTTGAAAATTACCTTCAGAGAGTTCCAATGGTCTTCCACGGATGATTCCTCGGTTGTGCCGCGTAGTGTTTCCTGCTTTGCTCTGACAGTTGCAGTGAAAATATCCTGTGTGATTGTGTCCTTCAGTTTTTGCGTGTTGAACTTGCATTGTGGCCTATCCCCAGGTATCCTCGAGGCTTTCAGCTTCACCTTGAATGTCCCTTGTACTAGATAGTGGTCTGAAGATACCGATTCCTAATTAAATATTCCTTTAACAAATCTACCGTTTTACTATGAGTAGTGTTAGTTTCTACCGTCCTTATTTTCGAATCTTCCATAATTTTGCTTATTTAAATATTGGTCTTTCTTTTTTAACATGAAACGCTTTGACAAGTAAATGTGTGATCATATTGTTCGAAACTTATAGACCTAGTCCACCGCAATGTTTGGATAGTCTGTTTTTTCTAGAAGTGTCAGTGAGATGAACAATACTCAAGGATGGTAAAATGACGGAACAAATGATAAAATGCTAATTTAAGCATCCTCATTACATGTTCATCAATGAAAAATTTTTAGCGAACAATTGTTTTCAATCTTAACTAACGAGCTATTTAAAACAATTAGTTCCCTTTATGAATTTAGACAAAGCAATAAGAAGACGTAATTTGTCTGAATCGTGTAATGTATTTGCACAACGCATTTCGAACAATCCGATCACACACGGACTTGCCATAGGAATATATATGAAATTAATAAAGAGGTAAGAGGTGAGAAAATAGACTACTTAGGTCAAGTTAAAAGGACATATTGAAGGTCAAAATAACAATGAAGACCACTAAACCAAATAGCAGAGGTAATAGTACATCTACTCTGGTTGGTATCAAAACAAAGTTTACCAAGGAAGGTTTAATGTGATGACGAATTGTTTTTGAACGCATAAAAGTGGCTTAAACTTTCTAATTGCTAGGGCCTCCACAAACTTTAGGATACGCCCCAAACACGTTTTATAGATAGGTTTAAAAGATCTGTTAACGTCAATTTTATGTCCTGTCTCTATAATATGTTTCGCAATAGAGGAGCTGGATCTCCTGTTCTCTTCATTAATGAGTTCTGAAGATTCCATTTGTTTCTGGAGCCATTTAGGAGTATGCTCTGAAGCCCTTACTTGAAGAGATCGATGAGTCCTCCCTCCTATGTATGTGTGTCCACATATACATTCAAATTGGTAAATACAGTGGGATGTGCCATCATATTTCGCATGTTCGAAGGGCTTAGATAGATATATTGGCTTCACATTCTCAATTATTATGATATTAACTGCATAAAAAGTCTTTTAACAGCAGCGTTCAGTCTTTGTCTAGTTATAAAGCTGCTATGATGCCCCATCTGATAACTGTCCACAATACAGTTTTTGATATAATTTTAATTCGCCACTACTGACTATAGCACAATAACATTCGTAGATTCAAAACTGTTGAGACACAAGAAGAGGATACAGGAAATAGTTATTCTGTCGCCATTTTCCTGTCCTGAATACAATAGTAAATAAAGAAACGACAAATTAAGATGGCGACGCAACGCAGAGTAAAAATCTTTCTGAATGCATAAATAAGGTTTTAGTCGTTGAACTGTTACTGCTTCTGTCTGTACTTCGTTATAATCTTCTATTTCTATGTCTATTTACCACCTGGAAAGCTGAAATGGAATTGTTGATGTGATAAGTATCAGAGAAATGTTCACCAGTAGCACTGTTTAGTAATCTTGTGCCTAGTGACAGTCATTTTGGCTCGAGTTCAGAAATTCTTTTTCTAAGATGCCTCACTGTTTATCCTCCGTAAACGTCCCTGCAAGTAAATGTAACTTCATTAAAAATCAGAGGTTCTCACATCCCAGCTTGTTTTCTAAGAAGTGTTTTTTGTATTACAGACTATTATCAATTTCACAGGTATCCACCTGCGCGAGCAATACATGCATTGAATCAGTGTTGATTCTATGAATTCAGTTCGTCGTATTTAAATGACAACCTAATGAACACATTCTTATTTGAAACAGTCCTTTCGACAAATTCAGAATATTTTTGAGAAATCCTACTGTGATATGCAGTGCAGATCGCTATTTCTGGAATTTGTGTCAATTTATCATTGACCGGCTCTTTAAAGCATAGTCTGGTTACCTGCAAAGGCAAAGTTTTGACCAGGATTCTTTATTTTCTATTTTTTTAATTTTTATATAGTTTGACTCCATACCGTATTTTCGGTACAAGTGTGGAATTTGCAAGATGTGATATCGGTAGCCCAAATTTTGCAGGCCATTGATATCGGGTGTGCGTCGGCAAGAGATCGAACCTTGGACTATGTGTATGGTGAGCGAGAGTCGTAACCGCTGTGCCACGAAAACAGCTGCTAAGCGGTTTGTAGTTATTATTATTATGATCACCTTAACTGTTATCCATTAATGTACATCCCTGAACTCTGATCCTATATTTTATTAACCCCATTATTTCAAATGCCTATGACTAATATTTTATTATGTAAATGTAAAGCCTGATGAGAATTTACCGGAAATACGTATTTGTTTAAATCGCGTTCTATAATTATCATTATGGCACTACTTAAATTATTGGAAACCGTGGCATTGAAAGAACTCAATGAATCTTGAAGTTTAGCGCTAGGCTCGCTGAAGCAAAAGTGTCTTTTAAGTTTATTCAATCACTCATGGAATTAAATCGTTATCCGAAATTCTATCGGAAATCTCTGCAGAGATCACAAATAAGGCCGAATGCAGGAATGATGAAACGCTTTGCCTTAAATCAGATTGACTCGATTGAGATCAAATGTTTTAAGCTAGATAAATATATATCACGACGTCAAACTGCAGCTTATACTTTACCAGATGATCTATGGTCTATGTTTGTGAACTACGTCAAGGAAGTTACTGATAAACTTATGAAAAAACGTAATGCCAGTGTGGTGAAAACATTGGACAAACAATCATTACAAAGTATATTTCCGACACATCCGGAAAGGCATATTCATAATTTTTCCAGTGTTCCTCTCAGACAGCTACATCTGGAGGTGATGTCATTGGGTCCAAACCCTGCAAGAAGATTAGAAACAGTTTGAAAACCTTTTTAGTCGCACAACTGACCTAATTCCATCATCTCAACTGCAACTACAAGAAGTAAAAGCCTCCCTTGTCTAATACTGTTCCCATTATCAATCAAGAAGGTGAACTGAGAAAAGTATCCTCAGCAAGGCTCATATTGAAGCCTTAAAGAGAATCCAATCGGACGAGAGCATTCTTATAACTAGACCGGATAAGGAAACTTGGATCGCATCATTAGATAAAGTTGACAACACTGATAAGATGAATAGCATTCTCCAGGACACTATAAGCCTCTAGGAACTAATACACCTAGAATGTATGGGCCAACTTCAATTCATAAACCCAACATGATCATGAGACCAATATTAGATATTTTTAACTCGAAATATTATGAAATAGCAAGATGGCTGGCAGACGTACTTAAGCTACTGCAGCTAACAGTGGCTAAGTATAGTTTGAAAGACACGTTTGAATTTATAGAGGAAGTAAGAAATAAGAAGATCTCTACGGATGTCACCTCCCTGTTTACTAATGTCCCTTTATTAGAGACAATCGATCTCATCTACAAATCTCTTATAGAAAATGATATGGACGCAGTTATACCACCTCAAACACTACGTGAACTGCTACTCCATTGTACGATGAATGTGCAGTTTCAGTTTAACAACGAATTTTACCGTCAGGTGGAGGGTGTAGCAGTGGGATGTCTTTAGGTCCTCCCTTAGCCGATGTGTTCATAATAATAATAATAATTTGCTTTATTCCAAAACAGTACTTGTGATACAGAATGGAATTCTCAGCATTTTTACTACAGTATTGCATCCAGTTAGTACGTTATCAATAAATAGAATTCTACATAGATTGAGGAAACCACAGTTCATTATTACAACAATACATTGGCATGTCAGTAGCAAAGGTAAAGCTGAAACAGTGTTTGAAGGTGTTAGAAAAGTGGGAGCTGTCTTATTAACTGGCGTAAACGAGAGAAAGAGACAAAGCAGCACATAACGGAAAAAGAAGAGAGAGAAAAGGAAAAGAAAGAAAGAAAATGTTGTACCTATTAATGATGTCAGTTGGAAAGACGAGATCCAGTTGTACTACTGACTATTTAATGAATTATAGGTGTCACGCCTAATGCTTTCTTTATCACACAGAACACGAGCTAAGTAGGGTATGGTTGAGTTTTTGTACTTGCTGGTAAGAGCATATAGTTTTCTATATTGGCTTCTTGTTTTACCTGATGAGATGCAAGGGGAGAGTTGTGAGTGAAGAGGGTGGTGTGAGTTAGATAAAATGGATCTGGCCCATTTTTCACATGAGTCCATGTGCCTGTCAACCAGAATATTAACAAGCTGGTTAAGTGGCACGTTGCTTACCCTGTTGACAACCTTTAACATCCTGCATAATATGTTATAGTCTTTCTTTAGTAGCCCGGGAAAAACTAAGGGGGAACAATAGAGAATAATAGGCAGGATGCGAGAATTAACGAATTGTAGGAGTAAGGGCTGGGTAATACCAGAATGTTTTAACTTCTTGATGTAGAAGGTAAGACGGAATATTTTCTTAGAAATTGCTAAGATATGAGACGACCAGGAGAGATCAGCAGATAGAATGACACCTGGGTATTTAATTTCCGATTTAGTTTCTATTTCAGTGCCGTCTATATTGCATACCTCATGAGAGCCAAACAGTTTGTTTAGGTCGGATTTATGCCTAAAGGTGAAATTGACTGTTTGGCATTTGGAGGGGTTTAGAGTAAGACCATTTTCCTTGGACCACTGGCTGATTTCTGACAGAAAGCCATTAAGTTTAGAGCAGTCGCTTTGACATTTGATAGGCAAAGATACAGACAGATCGTCAGCGTATTTGACAAAATTAATGTCATTTGAAGATGGTAAGTCATGTAGAAAGAAAGAAAAGAGAAGTGGGGAGAGTACAGCGCCTTGGGGGACTCCGGCTTCAGTGAGTGCAGCAGAGGATGATTTACCTTTGTATACGGTGTACTGCATTCTGTTAGAGAAGTAGGAATGCAACCAGTTAGTGACCCAGGACTCAGTTTTCGCCAAAGAGAGCTTATTTAGCAGGAGACATCTAGGAACAGAGTCGAAAGCAGAAGTGAAGTCAAGAAACGTGCAGCGGAAGTATTTGGCACCTTTATCTAATGATGAGACGATGTTGTTGTGTAAGACAGCTGCAGCGTCTAATGGCAAAATTAGAGAATCCTCCACTCAAAGACGTTACCAATGAACTCTCGTTCTACTGTAGATATATGGATGGTACTTTTATCCTGCATGATAATAAAATCTGTACCAAGGTCCTTCTCCAGACGTTCAGTATGGCTCACCCAAAAAGTGAGTTCACATATGAAAAGGAGAAATACAACGCCCTATCATTTCTTGGTGTCCTGCTAACAAGAAGGTAAGATGGCAGTATTAGGAAGAGTATTTTGCGGAAAAAGTCATGGGTTGGCCAATAAACCCACTTCAAGTCGTTTGTTCCTCCTGCATACAAACGAAATCTTATCAGTACCTTGATACACCATGCTAGGAAGATCCGCACAACCGACACTCGAAGATGAAATTAGGAAAATAGAAAACTTTTTGTATGACAACGGATACCCCGAAAAATTTGTTAAAGTCTCGATGAGGAGAACAGACAGAAAGAAATGACTGCAAACCGTGCAGAAGAAACGCATATACATAAAGTTACCGTTTAAAGGAGACGCAGCAACTGAACTGATGGCATCGAAACTTCTGAAAATAATAGCTAAAACATTCTTCGCCGCAACATTGTGTTTAAAGTTCGCCCTTCTTTGTACAATTTCAAAGCAGCTACCGAGTCTGACCGCTTCAATGAGCACCTATAAATTGAATCATTCATGTTAAGACAGTTACATAGCTAGAAGAGCTCGACCAGCCCACCGTCGCCTTCTGGAGCATTGTCCAACGAGGTTAGGTAAAGGAATCATAAAGTCAATCGGAAATTCCATACTGGCGCACCTAGTGGATATGGAGCACGAGATTGAAAAAGTTAGGTTTTTACAATTTTTACAAAGTGACACCTCAAATCCCTGGGTTGATACGTCTTCGGTTCCTAAGCACAGCTGAGACAGTTGTCATAAAGACGATGGCAAATCCCCTGTGATATCAAACTATCTTGATTTCTTTTAAGATTCAGATCCGAAATCTTATTTCCTCCAAAACCTCATATTTGCTCGTGTATTTTACATTTTGATGAATTAAATTAAATAACATGACTGAATCCTTTGCTTAGCTATCATTTCAACAACTAATAAAAGTATCATCAGCATATCTTAAATACGTCTTCACTTGCTCTATTTCACTATTTGATTTGGCCAGGGATGTGTCCGTAAGATTTGGACCAATGGGACTTCACATAGTCACCACTAAATTCAAACTGCATATTTTCTACGCATAACAATAAATATTGATGTATATGTACAATTTGAGCACTGCAACAATATGACCATGAACAATAAATTGCATTCGAAACATGATGAAGTAAATAGTACTGTTCCCTCGTGTATAATATGCCTGATAAAACAATTGTATTCTTTCCTTGAGATTCTTCGGGTCCACTCGGGTTACCTCCATTTCTTCCTGCCTATTTGTTTCACAATCGGTTCCTGGTTGGTTCGCTCCCAGAGATCTTTGTTGCTGATCCTTTCCGGCCATCTGATCTTGAGTATTGAGCGAAGACATCTGTTAATGAAGGTGTGTAGTTTGTTTGAGATGTCTTAACAAAAACAATAGACACAGAAATAACAAAAATTTTGGTTTATTAGGTGGAAAGCCTATTGTGTCATCACGGTCACATATTATGTCACTCGTCTCTTTCAGTGGCACATTCCTAAATATGAATATCTCTGTTCAAAACTATAATAGTAATAGTAATGTAGATTTCGTCAAGAACCAGTATAATTTAGAGCTTACTAAAAACCAGAAAGCACTGGACAGCTGTTCAGTTTTCGTTTGGAACTTTTCATCAGTGCACGACCACGGCCTCAACAGGGATGGAACCCGAAATTTTAACTTTAACGTCAAAAAACCAGGCTCGTTGAACATTCAGGTACATGGATTGGAATTCAATGATTCTTGACTTCTAACTCGATCGATTCGTGGCATATGCTGAATAGTGAAGGAGCTCAGTCTCGTAACCTAAATGTCCAAGGTTCCATAACTGGTAGGGTAGTGAGTGTGCACAGCTGAATAGTTCCAAACTAGAACGAAACAACTGTCCAGTGCTTACTGGTTCACAATGAGATTTAACTGATACTGGTCCGTGGAGAAATCTCCATTGAAATTAGTCAAAATTCTCACGAAAACCCTTAGTGTAAATGATAAATATACAGAATGGAATTTTCAGCATAGTAAATTTGCGACAATTTATCTCCTTTTAACAAAGGATTCAGTATCAAAAAAGATCATGTTTCTTTTATTCTTTGGAATCCTGATCCTTATTCACAAATTCAAAACTATATTCCAGAATGCGGATGACTATTTGTTCTCTGATAGATCCAATCGGTTGTGTAAGCCAGTTTCACATTGAATTATTTCGTGCTGTCTGGATAGAACTTACTGTATGGTCTGTCATTTACGCATATACTCATTTACGTGTTTATTGTTCCTCCCCACACTTTTGCCTAAAATACACGTCCCTGTTCTATGGTGTTAATTTTCAAGGCATTCATAAAATTTCCACCCCTGCTATGGCATCATTTGTAGGCATCCTAACTGTATACGCTCACAAAAGTAAAATATGAAGGGCGTATTTAGTATTTATTTCAAATGTCAGTTTTGTAGTGAAAATTGTCCTCGTAACGACACAAGTAACAAAAATTTTAAAGGTAGATAAATAATTTTTCTTGACGTTTTAACTGTCATGTTTTGACAATACACTTTCAGTACATATCTTGTCTCAGCTACAACCCTTTACACTTATAACATGAACTAACATGCATTTTTAACATTCTATAGCATTCTGTGTAGTGTGACCTGGCTGACAAAATGATACAAGAGACTAAGAGAATCAGAACCAGGGGAATATTTAAACTTATAGAATTTGTTAATGCCTTTATGAACACATAAATATAACATGTCGTATTTTATTAAGTTACTTACTAGTCGTCACTCATTCAAATTCTACTAAGAAATATTATGTTTTCATGTGTCAACCATTGAGTTAATGATTTTCAATAAAACGAAGACCCATTCAGTGGTATTCTCAGTGCATGTCTAGTCCATCTCCATTTACCTCGACATACCTGTTTGCCAGTAGATCCTTGGTTGGTTCGCCACACCGCCGAGTTCCTTGTCACTAATCATTTCTGCCCAGCAATCTGATCTTCAGTATGGAGAGAACGTAGTAGTTGATAAAAGTATGAAACCTGCTCGAAATGCTTCTGATGACGAGACGAGTCTCTGGACCATTTAGAGCAACTGACTTGACACTAACTTTGGAAATTCGAATTTCGTTCTCTAAACTGAATGCACATGATTTCTAAGCGTATTTCAGAGTGACGAAGGTCTGTCTTGTCTTTCCAATCATGACTGGCATCGAAATCCTCTTTCCCACTGGCACCTGTAGTTGAAATGATGCTTCCCTGATATGTGAAGGAAGCAACCTCTGTGGAATTTCTCCCAGTGATGGCTATCGGCGCTGTTTGTTTTTGCTGTTGGTTGGTTGGTCATCTTCATCACCTTTGTCTTCTCTGTGTTCACCCGGAGTCCTGTATTCGCTAGCTGCTTCTTCAGTCAGTTTGTTGGCTTTCACCTGCAAGTTTTGGAATCTATGTGACAGTAAACATGAATCATACACTAGCGAAATCCATATCTTCTAGAGTCTTCTTATCGCTGGTCCCGCGTATTCCTTTCTTCTCACTCCCATGCACAGTCTGACGCATAGTCCACTCGGCCACAATTAGGACTATCATCAGAGATAGTGGACAGCCTTGTCTTACTCTTGTATTCACTTCGGAGCCTTTGCTGAATTTTCCGTTGTGGATCACCTGACATGTGACATTGTCGCACATTCAGCTGTTGAATGAGTTTGATGGATATTTGGCGTTCTGCACTCCATAATGTTGAAGTAGAATCCAAATTACTTCTCGGTCAAGGCTTTCGAAGATATATTGAACGTCGATGAAGTTGAGGTAGAGACTTGACTGCTATTCTGTACTCTTTTAGGTGTTTGTACAATTTAGTGATTTTCAGGTGATGCTCAAATGATGCAGAAGATTACCAGCTCATGTGAATGATATCAGTTTTGTTGAGTTACGTGAAACAGACTTTCTGCCCAAGAAGCTTTCATTGTTCCTCTAGACAAAAGCGTCAGCCATGAGTCTACCAGACAAACATCTGTAGTAGTCAGGCTAATTAGACGTGACTACATATTAAGCTTTACTTATCCCAGCATTCACAATCAGGTGCACTGGTCGTTCTATTGATTTAATAATTGAAGATTCAACAGAATTATTTCCTCTTTACTGCTTCATAAACTTTGACTTTATCACTATGTTTTATTAATAGATTATTGATCTATTTCTATTGAGCCTCTATGCATGTTTTATTAGTGATACTGTTTCCTCCGTTTAGCGCTGGTACAATTTTCAGTTGAACTGATGTTCTCAGTTATTCATGTGCAGTAATATGAAGTAACATGTCTTTTAACGATCATTTTATATCAGTAAACGTTAGGAGAAAATGGAATATTCATGTTCAAGAGAAGTGTTAGGGAAGAAAGCACAGTCTAACTTAAACAAATTCGTCTCGTTTTCCTTTAAAATTTATTTCAACCTGATCTAATATTACCTCTCATATTTGTTCAGTGGGAAGGTATTTTCTCTCTTTTTACACCATTGTGTAATCACCACTTCATTTTTTTCCAATTCAGCCTACAACTGAAAACATTTTAAAGAAAATCATGGTTTCTAGTGAATCTCAGTGAACCTTATTCATAGTTTTATCAATACATTAACTTTCTTTTCTAATCAGACTATAAGCCAAAATCAAATGAGCGTCTTTTTGTATCTTAAGAGTTGTCTCAAACCATCGTATCATGAATTTCTTAAATCACCTTAAGTGTCTCATATGGGAATTAAAAGAATGAACCATTCTGGATGTAATACTTGTTGTGAAACAAAGAGAAATTAAGAAATTATTTGAAAAGCATCAATACCTTGAAAATAGCCTAACTAATTACTACTGAAAATGTAGAGAATACTTAGATAAATATTTCAGTGTTTTTTTTACAATTTTTCTTGAATATTATTTGAAGTTTATTGTATCTTTTAAGTGTTAAATGACTTCATCCTTTTGAATTTGCATATTTTGTCAAGAGATTTTAGTCAGACCAACATGATGTAATCTTTTGTTCTTGATTTGTATACTTACATTTCAAAGTTGATAATGCTACAGGCTTAGCTTCAAACCAATAGCAATGTGCGGATTGGTATATTGGCGATACTTCATACTTATTCGATTGTAGATATAAAACTATACAGGAACTACCCGGCTATGTGATGTCACTCAGCAGTCCCTCATCGTAGGTCCATTTCCTTCCCATTCCTTTCAGCATATTTGGTGGACAATAGCCTTCTGTCTAGTTCGCTGCAATGCCAGAGTTCCTTGTCGCTTATCCTCTCCGGCAGGTCGTACGTCCTTCAGGATTAATTGTAAACAGGTGTTGAGCTATCTGTTGTGAATTTCTTGGTATGTGACATCAGTATATGGCTTTTGAATAAGTGTTTGCAGTACTGGACTGCATAGTGTTGGAGCAGTTGACAGATTGCTACATGGACGACTACATTTTAGATATATTTGACATCGATGACGTTGAGTTAGAGAGTTCTTTTTGATGATGATGACGAGTGGTGTTACTATTCATTCCGTGCATGATTGGTTTTTCTTGAATTCAACCCAGACCGGGAGGATTTCCCGATATAGTGCATGTTTAAGTTTCTCTAGAACGATGAAAGCTAATATTTTATTTGAGGTGGACAGAAGCACAATTCAGTGACAGTCCTCGCGTAGGCCTAAATTGTGCTTCTTTGGTAGTTTGGCAAGGTAGACTCTATTCTAATCGGTGGCTGCCTTTCCTTCCTTACGTACCTTTCTCAGTATTCGTCTGCTTATGTCTTCTGAGGTTTCCAGGTCCGTTTTCAGTGCCTTCGGGGAGTTTCCCCTAGTCTTGCTGCTTTATCAGATGACTGTCAGTAATTCCACAGCCTTAAGAACTTCCGTTTTTTGTTTTGTCGGTGTTCACTGGTAGTTTTGTGTCTGCAGGTGGTAGTCAAAAGTCCTTTGAAGTGGTAAGCCCAGCGTTTCTTTTGTTTCACCCGATTGGTAGTTGGATTTCCTTCACTATTTTTCGATGTTTTTATTTGCTTTGATCTCACCCCTGATGGTGATTCATTCATTTGATAGTTCTCTGCGTTCGCCCTAATTTGTAGCCTGTTCTTATTCATCTAAGTGTGTAGCGAAACAAGTCTTCTATGCTCCTTTATTCAATGCTACGTTGTTCATCTCCCCACTAATTCATTTTCTCTTTCATCATTCGTATTTCCTCTACTAGCCATCATGCGTTCGTCGTAAGTTAGTCCTTGCCCTGCCATTTTTTTCTGCAGTGGATGTTTACACAGGTTTTCTTTCACATTGCTTTCTCAGGGCCCCGCTATTCTTTCACACAGACTTCCTCGATGATGTTATTTATTGCATCGGATAATATTCTGATGACCGCCTTGAAGGTCTCCTCTGTAGCTTCGTCATCCATTTTCTGGAGATTTAACTTGAACTGTCGTCTATCCCCGGTTTCTTTAAATTCTTTCAACCTGACCAAGAAAGCCAATTGCGCTTGACCATACCGTGAAATTACATCTCCTCCTTTCTGTCTTATGTCCAAAAGGCTGTGTTTTCACTTTCTAGTGATTGAGATGAAGTCAATCTGATTTTTGACGTATCCATGTGGTGAAACTCATGCAGCTTTGTGTATATCTTTTCGCTTGTTAACGCTTCCCCCAATGCCAAATAATTTGAAGCTCAAAGGTTTACACAGTTCTTTCTCATTTAGTTAAACGAGCACCTCTCTACTCATCATGAGTTATCTCAGTACTTTCTTTTCTAAACCTTTTGTTCATATGACTCACTGGGATATTTTTGTAGCTGTCTAGTCAGGATCTTGTCCATGACTTCTCATATTTGCCTATAGAAGTCTTTGTCCTTCGCCATTGACTCTGCTCTGTTTCTGGCATTTTATAATAGTAACTTCCATTCCTCCTGAGTTGAATATTGTTATCATGATCCTGGAGGATGGATTCCACTGTATGAAAACCTTCAGTGTTGTTGATGACGTCATGATAGCCACATAGTCAGTGTGCTCTTGGTTGTCGTTTGGATGACAGCAGTATATTATTGGTACTGCACTTAACAATTTGTAGAGCCACTTGCATTGAATCTGTCCGCTCAGATTCCTAACACTTATATTCCATATCTTCTGATTTCTTCTGCAATTTGAGCAGCTTTGTCTTCATTAAATATGGTGTGGACATTCCATGTCCCCATTCTTATTTTTGCTTATCTCAAAAGAAAACACATCCGTCGACCGGCCCTACAACAACAGATGTCATTCTACTACCTCGAATCCAGTGGAAAATGATTTGATTTTTCCATGCTGTGAAGTTTCAGTAGCGACTGTGTTGCTTTATTTTCAATTTTCCCGTGCTGAAGACCTGCCAATAAACTGGGTGTGGTTAACCATGCCAGAGCAGTCTTAATTAAATGAAGCATGTTTTACTTCATATCCTTAAACTAAAAGTCAGTACTGATTGCTCCTATACCATATTATAAAGTATGACATCCAGATTTGTGTTCAGAATAAGTCAACCGAAAAGACTGAATGGATTGGAGGCAGCTGTAATGAACCTATAGATTCGTCAAACTGCCTTTCAGAGTAATTCATTCGTAGTGTTGTCTGTTCTATGGAGTTCTATCTATCTTCGCGATCGTTTCACCAGCGGTAGATTTATTAGAACTCATTCGGCAGATCAACTTATTAGTTATACAGAGGAAAACCAAATAGCACACTATCACGTGGCTAATATGAATAGTGACACCAAATACCTTGCTGATAAACGGCAATAAAACTTGGGATTATAAAGATCATTTTCCATTCCAAAACTAATTTTCACATCTTCGAACATGTGTCAATATATTAAAGTTCACTACTGTGAATATAATGTTCCACCCCGGACCAATTTTAGATAAAGGCGTATAGAATCAATTATGGTGTTTTCTGGCAATTGTTTGATGTAGTTTTTTGATAAATTCTAAAATATTATTCCTTTTCCCATTCACACTTCTGCCGCAAAATTCGTCATTATTGAAACCCTCAGAACGATAAACAAAGATCTTATATATCAGTGTTTCAGTCCACTTGGTGATTTTACTTTTGCATCAACTGTCCTCAAAATGCAGAATCTTTCCACTTCCAGTAAGAAATTAGTTTACTGTTTTGTGCTCTGATTTTTCAGTGTGATGGGCGTATTTTTACAGGATGGAGTCACTGGTCCCAGTTCTAACATTTTCACTATTCCAGACATACAACCAGATAGTTGACTAGGCGAGTTTTTAAAAAATATACCCGTACCCTTGCAAAGTGCAATAACTACAGTTATCCAGTCAGCATTTACTGTCTAAGGAACCACAAGTGATTTAATGAGGTATTCAGTGTTTCCCGCTTTAATTTATGCACCTACACACTAACTGCCTAATCTCCAAAACATGTTTATGACTACTAGTACTACCCAGCAATTTAAAATTTCGGATCATGTCATCATTAGTCCTCAGTATCTAGAGAAATCCATCCAGGAGATACATTCTAAATGCTATAGCAGAGAAAAACACTTTTAAACTTCAAGTGTTGCTGTGGATCTCACGTATAATCATTACCAGATTTCATCTAACCTACTTCTACTTTGTTGAGTAGTTTACATTTGAAAGAAGACGTAGACAGGTCTACTTAAATATCCCATACAATTCATACAACCGAACCACACTGTAGACCAAAACTTTAGGCGGCTTAAATCGATTAATTCTAGGGTCTTATCAACACACGGAAATGCTAAGATGTCATCTATGTCTTCAAATTCAATTGAATACTATAGACTCCTAAATCAATAATAAGCGTCGTCGGTACACAACCCATATTTGATTAGATTTAAATCATTAGCTCTACATTTGATTTGATTGTGGAGTGTTATTACAATACTGATTTGACTATTAAAGATGAATATGGCGTAAATAAATGGAAGCAAAGAAGTCAAGGTGTTTTCGTCTGTAAGATTGGAAGTCATTTCTCAAGGCAGTTTTCTTTCATCCCCATATCTCCTGTGTAAACATTTTATGTTAAGTATTTGTATTCATTTAGAAGAGTGATTTAATAAGACTATTTACTGAAAAAGACAACGACTGATATTATTATGCGTTGAAGTTGTCATTATTAGTAGTATTTCCTCATATATATATATATATATATATATATACATAAGACTACTTACAAAGTTTCGAGTGCAAGTCTAATACTTTTCAGAATAGGAGATGGAACATTTTGATTTAATATGATTTAGATAAGTGCATTCCTGTCTTTTTCTCTGACTACTTACTTATTTTCATATTAGTTGTTGAACAACGATAAACACTGATGTACTTCATATCAACCAGTAAGAGAAGACATATTAAATACCTAATGAGATCTTTAGACAGAGACGGCATTGCCATGGGATTACCACTGGATCCCTTGTTGGCTGATTGTTTTATGGCAAAGCTTGAAAATTCTCAACTTAGTCAAACCATCGGGCATTTTGACATTTATAAAAGATACGTAGACGACACTTTCGTTATCTGCGATAAAAATGTAATTCTTGATGATGTCTTGTTTACTTTCAACAACTGCCATCCTTCTTTACAATTCACCGTAGAAAAGGAATCCGAACTAAGTATTCCCTTTCTTGATGTGTGCCTTAGAAGACGTAATGATCTATCTACCGGAAACGTACATGGAACGGACAACTAACTGATTTCTACAGTTGGGTGCCTATTTCCAGGAAAAGGAACTTAATTCATTCACTCTGCTCTAGGATAAGGAAAATTTGTAGTTCTGATTCCGTTGACTCGGAACTTGACTTCTAAAAGTCACGCTCGCAGAAAACGGTTACCCTAACCGATTTATCGACAGCAACATGAAAGATAAGCAGTCTAAAGTAGTCACCGACACAGTTCCAAAGAAAACCTTCTTCACGAACTTGGAAATCAAAGGTGATCAAGCTTCAGATATGCTCAAAAATCGTCTCTCTAAGTCAGTCAGTAAGAAGTTCTATGCACCTAATTACATATGGCGTTCACTAGCCGCAAGCTGTTCTCTACCTCTGTAAAAGATAAGCACCCCCGTCTGGCCGCCTCCATGTGCATCTATCAGTTCACCTGCTCTTGTGGAGCAAGGTACATTGGCCGTAGTCAGAGGACGCTTTCCACACGGATACGAGAACATATTCCAGCTTGGTTTTATAAGGGAGAAAGGGAGTGTGTATGAAGCTCTATTTTGGAACACCTGATCGACTTCTGTCACTCTGTCAACCCTGACCATGATTTCAAGATCGTATACAGAATCCATGCTAACTTGCCACGTTTTCTTCGTTACAGACTTTTAAAGACAGTTGAGGCCTTGGCAATTCATAACTTTAAGCCAGACCTTTGTGTACAAAAGAAGTATGTACAATCCCTACTTCTGCCTTGGCTGTAGAGGGATAGACATTTATTTATTTTGTTCATTTAGTTATTCTATGTACTTTTCCCTTATTACTACGATTATAATTAATATTATTATCATTATTATTATTACTATTCTCACTCTGAATCTTTTTCACTTGACCCACTTGACATTTTAAACCCAAAATCATTGATTTTTATATTTTTATTTTTAAAATATTGAATTCTATCTTATCAAATTTCACACCATGTTATGTAACATTTTATATTCGTCTACTGATCGTATAATTATGTACCCCTTTCCAAAATTCTACACACCTTATGTATTGTTCTACATACGACATTAATTATTTTGCCACTTGACATTAAACTATGATTATAATCATAAATTTTTTAACTGCATCTCATACTATTATTATTTCATGTATTCACACCTTTGACTTAATTCTCTCACCGGATTTAATTTTT
The DNA here is from genome assembly GCA_944472155.2 of Trichobilharzia szidati. Taxonomy (NCBI): domain Eukaryota; kingdom Metazoa; phylum Platyhelminthes; class Trematoda; order Strigeidida; family Schistosomatidae; genus Trichobilharzia; species Trichobilharzia szidati. The sequence continues at coordinate 45,731,694 of OX235271.1, forward strand.
TTTAAACCATATATATACGATTGTACAGCTTGATAACGAATTCGTTGAAAAGAATCTCTTCTCTGAATATTGTGTTCTTAATGTTACAATGGGAATTATTAAATTATTGAAAAAATACATATATTACTAAGATTATGTAACGTGATAACTGGCTTTTCAAAATCAGTCAAAATATAAGTGAAACATCCTGCTACTGTTGTTATAATCAGACAAGAAAAATAGTTGAAGACAACTTTTCCATCTACATATATATATATATTCATGTATACATGGTTAACTAGATGGGAAATTTGTTATTTAACGTAGGCATCTCATCTTTAGCCAAAAACACCACGTAAACTTCAACACCAACAGGTCAACAGAATCATGGCTTGTTAGAAAGCGAGAGGAATTTTTGGCTGAAGAAGGCTTGAGGCTTTGGAAAAATCCATAATATATGGAGAAACTTGATATATGTGGTCAAACAAAATTTCTTAAGCCAGTGTTATGAAAAAATTGTTTGGCAAATCTCTCCTAAACGATCTAATCCCAACATTGGTACTTGTGGGGAATGTTTTCATTAACTCAGTGGTTATTATCCGTTTTTCTCCTTCTCTATATATCATTGTTCTGACATTTGCATATTATATGTTGACTTAATCCTTATTGTTTGTCTTTGTCACTATTTAATCTGAAGCTTTAATGCTTCTCTTCCTGGATGTGCGATACATTAATAATATGTCGTTTTACGATTTGATTTTGTTTGGGTGCATGAAGACCCCTCTGACGGTCGGGATGGCTGAGCGGTCTAAGCGCCAAACTCAAGAGTAATCTTCTGGGTGTTCTGGTCCACGATGTGGGCGTGGATTCGAATCCCACCTCCGACACACGCCTTATGTGTGCGTCGGTGGCACAGTGGCTAGGGTTCTCGCCGACCATGCACATGGTCAGGGGTTCGATCTCCTGCCGACGCACACCTGATATCTGTGGTCGGCCTGCAAAATTTGGGCTACCGATATCACATGCTGAAAATTCCAAACTTGTACCAAAAATACGGTGTGGTTTCAAGGTATAATCAAAAAAAGATATTGAACTGTCTACAGGAACTGTTGGCATGAGATTCTTGAAGACAGAGTTTTGATCTCACCTTGATGGGAATATTCTTCTCGATTCCAAGGTACAGCTTACAACTGAATTTCGGTTAATTAATTTTGTTCTACAGTGCTTGTTTTGTGCTTAGAAACCTACATTACCTACATTCAGTTTTTGTTGTTGAAAAGAATCACACACAGACTCCAATCATACCCAATCGTCTTTTTGCTGTCTTTGGAGCATTTTGTGACTGTGCGTTTCTCAAAGTAGTTTCTGACAGCTTCAGAGTAGGACGCAAGGATCATGTCTCTGTGTCTAGACCACAACGAGTCGGTCTTATTTGCTACAGTCAGAAGTTTAATTATTAGTCTTTTAGTCAGTCTGAAACTTCATCTGGATAATTAGAGACTCAAAACTACTGTTAACGCTTAGTGATTATGATTAAAACGGAAAATTGAGGCAATTTGATTTGTGTGTTACGCAATCCCCTTCCGTAATCTATTGACTCGGTTTATTCCTTTGTTATTACTGCATGAATGTTCACTTTGATTTACATTTGTCACTCTTTGTCTCCAGCTTAAAAAATTGTTTTTTCCAACTAGTTTAGTTTTGACTTGCAAATGAGAACAAAGTTGTTATTCATGACTGTGTGGAATGAAATGCTCAAAATGTTATTTTAACTAAGATTTTTCTTGTTTTCTTATTTCCTCAAATGATATTTTGATGTGGATAGAATTCTCCAACAGTAATTAACTTCTGCATTACACTCATTGGTGTCGAATGTTTATTATTCTTATTGTTCCCAGGTTTCGTGCTATTTGACACTAACTAGTCAATTAGGTGTATCTGCAATCTCGAAGAAACTCATGTCCCTTTTGCGATTCAAACCCGCGTCACCCAGTGCCGCCTGCAGGCAGAGACGTTACCACTGAGTTGTTTAGGCTCACGATTGACCTCATGTAAGACTGTACTGGATACTAGTCAGCAACTAGTGTAGTGTGTCTAGTCCTTTGTTTGGTGCAGACTGAATTCTATCTGTCAAGTTTGCAATGTAGCCAGCTTTCTCGTCTGGTAGAATTCAGTTTGCACCAAACAAGGGACTAGACACATTACGCGAGTTACTAACACTAGTGTCCAATCAAAAATGTATATTCTAATTCGAAACTGATTTGTCTTTTATGAATAGCGACCAAGATCTCAGTTCCAGCATAAATACATAGAAGATTAACAACATTTAGAAACGACATCTTGTTTTACCAGTATTTACTATTATTGCTTTTACAGCTGATTAACTTGTGATTGGTCAATTAGGAATGACCCTGGGAAATTTATCCTATTCGCCGCTGATAAACGTACACACTCATATTTATCATTGTGTGATAGTAATTTGTACAATTTTTAATTCTTAGAGAAATTATTCTTCACAAAGAAATGCAAGTATTATTATTATTACTATTTATTATTTTGAAATAAAATTAACGTTTAATAAAAAAAAAAAGAAAGAAAAAGAAAATATGCTACAAAAATCTGATACAAATTTGCTGCATCCTGCACTTGTTAATTTAACTACACAATTATTTCAAGATATCATTGAACATAAAATTAATACACCAAATTTTCAATGTCTTGGATTACAGTCAATTGATTATGAACAGAAAGAGAATCAAATTGAAGTTGTCCTACAATTTGACATTATCTCATCATCATCACCATTAAGCTCAGATGATTCTTTAATGAATGATTCCTACACAAAGTGTAATTATACAGATATATTGATTAGATCTTCAAATCAATCCAACCGAGAAGAAAGAAAATGTAAGTGACCGTGTTTCATGTCTGAATTTGCTTGAGTCATTTGTAGTCAGTTAATTTGATCAGATTAAAATGTGTGTATGCCGATCGAAAACAATTATTTCCCAACATGAACTTCTAAATAAGTTGAAGGTTTAACCACCAGCTGACATGTGTCAGAGAACCATTGGAAAATCAGAGATTCCTGGAGAGCTGTTGTGTGTGTGTTGCATGAAGCTCTTCAGCAGTAGGCACCAAAAGTGATTCAAAACCAGGATCTTCTAGTCACAAAGCCGGCTTGTAGACCATTCAGCGACTAGGACGTTAAATAAAACTGTTAACAAGGGGGAATTGGATGAATGCCTGATATTTCGATAGAACTCACCCACTGAATACTCGACATACAGTTTAATATGTGGCATGTGAAATATGTGAAGAGACAAATTATTACAAGGTAAATCATGCCGAAGAGAAACAAAAAGGTGAAAATGACTTAGAAGTCAATTTCAGGTAGATAAAGAGGGTGGGAGCATACCATGGACTCAAAACTAATGTCATAATAAGCCAGAGTTCAGTAACATCACTTTAATGGTAAACAATTAGTTGCTAATTAAAAGTGGTTAATCAAGAGAAAGATAGTAACGTAGTAGGTTCAGAATGACTACAATTTTCTTTTGCACAGGATACATGATTCACATATCTTAGTGCTCTAAGCCTCTGTGATTGCAAGTATCCTCCTGTTTGTCTGTCTATCAAAGCGATAAATGACTTGACAGTGTCATGACCACATCTATAACCTAAAAGGTGTTTTTTTATAGAAATCATATGTATCTTGGATTTGGCTTGTTTCATTAATTATCGTAAAAGATTGACCATGTGATTAAACAGTCACCCTTCTGTACGACCTATATATTCGCCTGTACAAATATACTCAAAGAATAAACAAATCAGAAGGCTATTTGTTTTAACTATTCATTATTGATTGACTGAGATTAGTATCAACCAGTAGTGCTTACCAGCCAGCTCGAGGTGATCTTAACAA
>OX235271.1:45736093-45796812 GCA_944472155.2 Trichobilharzia szidati
TCAAGAGTCTTGATCAAAACCTGAGCATTAATTATGAGAGGTTTCTTAAGTAAGGTTGAATATCCTGAGTATATGAGATGTTTTGTTATCAAACTACAGACACACTTCTTTCCTTTCTTTGTTCAACAGGCTGAAGTAGTATTCTCAAGTACATTTTACACATTTTAGAATTATTCCAACAGGCATTCTTTTGAAACGTGCCTTTGTCTCTTCAGAGAAATTGTGAATCAAAACACACTTGGCTCTTAACTATTTTAGTGGTAAAAAACAGATAAAAATAGGTAACTCCCACTTCTTGTCACATAGTGATAATTATTTCTTCAATTCGCCTTTATCATTCAACAACCTTCGTTACTTCTACTGTGTTGTAATATGTTGTTATTTTATCATTCAAACATTTTAAACAGTATTCAAGTATTCGCTTGTAAGCATTCGATGTAGTTGGATCTAGGTTTCTTTAGAAACCAGCATTAATTAAAAAACCTTTGAAAGCCAGGGATTAACGAGTACTTCTGTCCTCCCTATTTGACTTCTAGAGGTATTAAATATCCAATTTGTAGTTGGTATGGTTAGTTCTACTGATAATGACTAAACTAAAGTTCATCATTACTTTTCAAAAGACTTGTAAAATGCTTCGAAGCCCTTTTTATCACCTTTAATTTCATCGTAAAAAACACTGATGCATTTCGTGTCATATGATGCAGTCTTCTCCCTACGCAATAACATCCACCTGAGTTGTTCAGTTCGTGTTTTCTGAAAAGTCTTGCGAAGTTGGATGCTTAAAAAGCACCTATTGGCATTAGGATATTGTAAGTTTGCTTTTGAATTGCAAACGTGTCTACATTTTGAGGTTAAAATATTTTTTCCCAGTGTTTTTTTCCAGACATGAATTTTATTTTATTTTTTCACGTCACTATAAATCGTGGTTTGCATCAACGTATAAGTGATTAAGGAGTTGAGAGTCTGCAAGCAAACTTTTATGTCAAGTAAGTTTATATATTTCGTTTGGATTTTACTGATATATAACTGAGTTGTTTTGAAATTTCAGGCACAAAAACAGTTCAATGAATGTGGAATTGAATTCCTGCTGTGTTCATCAGATTTACAGCTTAACTTAAACATTTGTTTCAAAATACATAGAAATTCTGTAGTCAATACATATTTTGACTTTAGTAACAACGTAAATAATCACTTTGTATTATGTTTAATCTTTATAATCGGGCATTAGAGGTTATAAAATGGTCAATTCAATCAGCTTACATTTCCGTTCGACAGTTAACTCTACACAATGGAATCTTAAGTTCAGGTAACTGAGTGAATAACATTTTAGTAAATAACAGTTTCACATTTATTTTGAAACTGAAGCTATAATTGCAAAAGTTTTGAAATGAAAGAAAGGTGCCTACCGATTGGAAGAAACGCTACCCTACCAAGGTACCAGAGAAGGACGCCTTACACCTCACTGTGCAAGAACTGGCGTGCAATAGTGCTCTTGTCCATTTTAGGTAAAATGCTAAGTCGCGTCATCCTGGAGAGAATAGAAGATGCACTGAATGTAGGATTCCGCCAGCCGGAAAAAGGTGGATTTAGGGAAGGCAAATTATGTGCGGATCAAATAGCAACTCTACGCATCATCATCGAAGAAGGCATAGAATGGCAGTTGAATTTACATCTCAGTTCCATCGACTTTGAAAAGACCTTTGGCAGCGTCAACCGAGAAGCAGTTTGGAAACTAATTCAACACTATGTCGTCCAGTGCCCAAATCTTTATCAACCCCACTCAACAGCTATATGTCAATGTCACAATGGAAAACTCAGTCAATCCTTTGATGTGAATGCAGGAGTAAGACAAGCTGGCTGTCTATCATCACCGATGATATTCTTAACTGTGGTGGACTGGATTATTCATCAGATTGTGCATGAGAGTGAGAAGACAGGAATACGCTTCATTGACCGATAAGAGGACTCTAGAAGATCAGGACTTCGCAGATGATATATGTCTAATGTCACACAGACTTGAAGACTTACTGGAGAAACCAACATACTGGCTGAAGAAGCAGGCAATGAAGACAAGACTCCAGGTGAAAATAGACAAGACAGAGGTGGTGAAGATAACCAACCGATGAGATGCAACAGCAACAACAGCCAGCACCAATGGGTATCAACGGGAGAAATTTGGAAAACGTTACTTCCTTCACTTATCTAGGAAGCACGGTTTCAACCACAGGCAGTCGGAACGGATAAAGATGTCAAAGCCAGCCAGAATCGGAAAGGCAAGATACACCTTCATCAACCCGGAACCGCTTGGAAATCTTCACCACTCTTCGGCATAAAAAACAAGATTCGGATTTTCAGCACAAATATGAAGTTAAACACTTCTTCTATATGTGTCAGAAACTGGCTAGCGTGTCACGCAAAGGATTTCCAACAGATCGCAGACTTTTATCAGCAGCTGCCCTCACTGGCTCTATGGTGAGGTTCAGATGGCTAGTCGGAAATCATTAGCAAACAGAAACCCTGGGAATGAACCAGTCAAGAATAGAACGGTCTACAATTATGCCGAAGAAAATGAAGATGGATCGAACGCGCACTGAGGGGACCTTCTGGTGACATCGCACACAATGCAGCCCATAGCTCGAGTGGAACCCGAATGGAAACGATGAGTTGAACGTGTGTTGAAGGGTGAGTGGAGGAGAAAAACGCTGATGGACAGTCATGAGTCCAGCCTAATCGGACTGGCGAGAACAGAACAAAGTGTAGGCGTGCTGTTGAAGTCCAAGTCCCACTTGCAACTCAAAAGAATAATATTAATAATACGCTGATTACATTAATCAACAAGTGACCAAATCATTATTTTCAAAGTAGGAATTTAAAACTAGATAGAACGCTTAAAGAAGCATTATCTTTGCACTGTATTGCTGAATATAGAAAAAGAAGTCGGCATTCTCCAAACAGTGCTGCTTTTTACCTAAACACAATGAAGCTGAACTTCTACTAAAATATATACTTGAATGTAAAATTGCTTCCTCCCTAACTTTCAGATGTTAGGTCTTTAATTTTTTCCAAAAATGTTCAAACAGGAATATTTTATAATTTTAACTGGTGGATGGTGACTAGCAGTGGAATTCACCATGCGCATTTCGTCCTATCGAGAATCGTCAACTGAATGTGCTTGCATTCCGCAGTGAATGATGATGTTCCGACCGAAGATCGAAGCTAAGTGGTCTAGTGGATCTGAAACTATGGGCACTGGGCTTGGGCCTCTGTGGAAACATCATCACTCACTGGGGAATGCAGGTACATCCAGTTGACGAGTACCAAGGAGGACGAAATGCGCATCGTGGATTCCACTGCTAGTCACCATTCACCAATTAACCTCTAAGTACATGCCCAGACATCGTTGGAGCATCTGCTCAAGAAGCCAACATGTCATATGAGACCGAGAACTTCGGTACAATCAGTCGACGGGAAAATCTAAAATTCAGTTAACGAATATTATATCTCGTTTCTATGCTTTTATTTTTGTTCTCTGCCACTTAAACATTTCACCAATCCTATTTTCACCGACAAAAACTAAGTAGCGCCAAGGAAAATCTAAGACAGGAAGTAATACACATAAAAGAAGCCTTGAAACTTAATAATTACTGTGATAAATTAGTCAGAAAATATGTAAGGAAATGTAAAAATAAAATAAATAATGATAGTAGCGATAGTAATAATAATAATAACAATAATAATGATAGTAATAATAGTGATAATAATAATATTATCATTAATGACGACACCAACAATAAGGAATCTAAATCATCAGTAGTAATTCCATACAAGGAAGGAACCTCGGAAACCTTACGCAGAATTCTTAACAATGCAGGCAGGAATAAAAGTGGCTGGCATTCAAACCCACAAACTCAATTAGAAACAAGCTTTGTCGGTTAAAGGATCCTGTGGAACTTTTAAAACATAACAATTTACTTTATCTAATACCCTGCCTGTAATGATTGTCAGGTCAAATTGATAGCTCAAACTAGTAGAATAGGGGCAGTCAGTCAGACTAGCCAAACATAAAAACCTAGCAAAATCTAGATTAGTTGATCCAAATAAGATAGGAAATCTAGAGAATAGTTCAGCTATACCACTCACTACATGTAGTTACACACAACCATACAATAGGATGGATGGGATTAGATGACAGTTTTAAAATCGAATGTACCAGCAGGATGGAGAGAGAGGTTGATAACGGAAGCTTTGTTTATCGAATCAACTGCAAATACATATAATAGGAATGATTCAACACCTGTCCACCCAGATATCAGGAAAATCCTACTACCCCAACGACGACAATTAGGAGAAAACAAATAAAACTATAAAACTCAAGTTTCGAAGTCGTTTGATTATAGTTGATATGATAATGAACAATAAATTTTGTTCGAAACGTCATCCAGTAAATACTACTGTTTCACTGTGTGAAACATCTAATAAACAAACTAATATGGAATTGTTTTCCCGTCTATTCAAAGCAGATATTTAAAACTTTTTAATGATGTTGTCCTTGAACTAATTCAACATCACTTACTAGTCTTATTAGTTATTCATGAATTATACAACTGATTCACCGTAGCTCGAAAGAGTGCTTTATATTGTAAATGACGGTTAAATCTGTATCATTAACAAATTAAGTCAAACTTTTAAACCAGAAATCTGGCCACAGATGTGTTACTTAAAATTTCTTAAAGATATAAAAATTTCAACGAAGAACAAAGCTTAAATTTGGACTATTGCTTAATTCCACGCATTATTTTTGGTACAACTATGGAATTTTCAGCATGTGATAACGGTAGCTCAAATTTAGCAGGCCGACCATTAATACCAGGTATCCATCGGCCGTGGATCGAACCCCGGACCACGTGCATGGTCGGCGAGTACCTGACCTCTGTGCCACTGACGCACAAACTGCCAACAAATCGACCAATAATATATGTTGGTAGTTCAATGTCAGGATGGTCATTAGCCACGTGCATGGTCCGGATTTGATTCCTGGTCGACTCACTCCTAAACCTCGCTTAGCTGGTAGTAAGGGCAGTAAAGAGGAAAGCTTAGGCGTGGGGCTAACAAAGAAAACACCATTAGTGAAACTTCAAAGCTCAAGCTTTAAGTTCTTTGCTCCACTAGGAACGCAAAGGAATGAAAATGGTTAATAATAGTGTGAATCAGTGAAAACTCATATATGTTAACGACTTGATATAATTGATGAAAAGAACTCGGCATAAAATCTCTGATTATTGTCGCTAAAACACCAGCTGATTTATATTTCTGTTGAATTCATTGGTTGTTGAATTTTGGCCCAAGTGGCTGACGTGGTAACCTGTATTCCTAGGTTTAATCCCTTGTGGGATCGTGGGTGCATCTTGCTGAAGAGTACAAAACTAGAACGAATCAGCTGTCCAATGCTACCTGAGATTTAATGATTCTCTAACTGATGTTGGTTCATGACGAAATCTGCATTGAAATTAACCCTTATCCCTACAAATGCCATAATCAAAATTCTAAAATTAGGAATGAGGATATCAAAAAGAATTGTGACGTCTGTCAGGCTGTTCACTAGGCAGCGTTACATCATATAAATACTTTAAGTTAAGGGTAAACAGTTGACCATGTGGTTGGCTGGCGGTATTTTTTGGTCAGGCCACCTTTAGCTACTACAACATCGACGCTAAAAGTGTTTTCCAATTCAAAATGGAAATAAATTCTGTATACTAATGTCTCTCAAACCTCTTTTCGTTTAAATACTTTTTCTGGTACTGGAACAGGAATTGTGAGACGAAATCGAAAACTCTTTGGAAAATCCTTGGAATCTTTTGACTGTATATCTGAAATAATCGTAACTGAGATGATTTATTTATTTTCAGCTAAGTGCTTTTAACCAAACAAACTTCGTTCGGCGGCGTGACTGAAAATCTTAGACTACCAAATACTTCCACCATTATACTGCATCTTATTCCTCGTATTCTCACTGTTTTAATCTGTAGAAAGATGGCCTCTAGTTCTTTCGTTTACTCTCGCAAATATTTAAAATATTCACAACCTGTGCATCTACAAGTTTCTACTGAATCTGAGAAAAAGCATAACCGTGCGTGACAGTGTATCCCAATACATCAGATAGCTTCTCCCGATATTTTCAGTATAAACTAAACCTCTGCATTTTCTAGTCATACATTCATGTCTTCATTTCGGAAAAAGTACTCATACACTTTTTCCAGTTATCTTTCAGCCAGATGCCTGTCACTTTTTGAAGTAATCAAAGAAGAAATATCACAAGGGATTGGTTCGCGCTTCAGGTCAGACGGTATTACTTCACGTGATCTACTATGAACTACTGCTCTGCTTGAAGATCTTGGACGAAGAGAATGTATTATGGGATAAATTTTGCTGAGAATTGTGTATATTATATAAACACTGTCCAGAATAAAGCATTTGTTATATATTTATAATCGGGCGGAGAAATTTTGTAAAAACAGACAAACTACTAATGAGTAGGTAAATTTGCTCAACCAAATTTCGAAATTTTATCGGTTGTGTTCAACCTCTAAGTGATTTAATTCATACATTTCTAGTACAGTGTTTCGCTTGCACTACTGTATTTCAATTCTAAAATGAAACCTCCAGACAGGGGAGTACGGAAAAACAAAAAAGTTAGAAGATATCGTAACATCAGAAGAGAATCTTATGAAAATTTTTATTCTAACACACTCATTTCACTGAACAACAATTCGCAAAAATGTAAATCATTTTCACAAACATTTGCATTGAAACAGAGGGATCTAGGTAAATATGATCTGGAGAGAAATTAGACGAAAAATTTATGGTTCTTGAATAGATGTTGAAAAACAACGGTTACTGTCTGAGATTCAATAACAAATATGGAGGAGGTGAATGCTCAAACATCAAACAAATCACAGTGGGAAAAAAGCTTGCTTTCATCCAATCCGATTTTAAAGGTGAAAATATGGCAGAAATAGTCCACACAAGATTGAATACGTCATCAGCCGCAGCCCGTCCCGCAGATAAACTGGTTGCTGTCTATAGGAAAACACACTCCTTGGTGTAGTCGAAAGCTGACAGATACCCTTCTCATGTTAACCCTAACCGTACATACAAATTTACGTGTATCTGCAGGAGCAGTTACATTGGGAGAAAAGAAAGAAGGGCACATCTCCGATTTTATGAACATGTGTCGAAAAGCCTACGTCTCAAGGGAACGAATGCTTTCAATAGTGACATTACCAGGCGTCTCCTCGATACGGGTCATGAGGTGGAAACTGCAAAATCCTTTAACAGTATCAATAGACGAAAAAGCTCCGTTCTCCCCAATTTCCCCGCAGCAATCTATATCAAACGCCTGGAACCCGATTTATGTGTTCAGAAAGAACCAGTTACCTGTCTTTTCTTGCTTTGTTAACTGGATGCCTTTATTCTCCCTTTCATTCGATTACGTAATTTTTGACTTTAATTCACCCGCCTCTCATCCAGTGTGATTTTGCTTGTCTCTTGTTTCTATGATTTGATTTGAACTCGGTACACTGTCGCCCAATTTATTAGTTACTTTTCATCTTACGCATCTCTCAACTTAATTACGTAGCTCCTTTGCCACTGAATGCATACATTTACCTTGTTTAAACTTGAACTCCCTTTGCAAAAACTAAATAAGCGTAATTTTCTGTTCACTATTTATTAATTCCGGAACCTTCTGTCGACTGACATCATGTAAAATTTGCAAGTATGTTAAAAATTTCCTGTAAATGAACTTAATAATTTATTTAGGCTGTAAGCAGCAGCTGATGAGAAGCCAACGAAATAAATGATGGTACCATATTATTCTGCACAAACCACTGTTATTCTTGCTTTATTCAAATTCATAAAGTGCAGTAAATGTGTGAAACAGTGAGATATTTTCGATAGCCTAACAGACTAAATATGAAATATATTTATTTCAGTAGTGTTACTTATTAAGAATGTAAAATTCACATGACTTTCAAGGGTAAGTTTGAGGCCATGTTAGAAGAATTTATGTGGAGTTAATTAATTGTTACTGATTGACTTGTTGCTCAAAAAAAATATACTGATTAGAAAACATGTATGAGGCAAAAGTAATTAATGCCTTTTACGTGAATTCTTCATTAGAACCTTTGCATTTCACTATTATGAAACGTATGCCTCCCTCATTTTTGTGGTAACACCATTTTATTAGTCAGTAAATAATTTCATCCAGATACAATTTTATAGGAAAATGTTAAATGAAAGTCGTGGTATGTTTTTTGACAAAGAAATTCAGTAAAAGTGGTACACAAAGTCAAATTGGAAGTCTCCTTTTTATCTTTTGTTTCATTCACCGTCAAAAGCTTCAAATTTCACACTAATTTAAGCATTTAAACAACACAGACTCAAACTAAGTTGTACAATCTTATTACAGATTTGATCAATAGCTGACATCAGTTAGAGAACCATTGAAAACCCAGGAGTTCTAAACAGCTGTCTCGTCCTTATTTGAGGCGCCTTTGACCTCGCCAGGGATTGGACCTACGACCTACAGGTAACAAAATGAACTGGTTGACAATTCAACCACTGAGATGGAATTCTAACTTCTGTGAATTCACAATTCTATTTGACATTGGACATAATTACTGCTATATGAAGATGTCGCATGCCAAGTTATTGACGAAAAAACTACCTGAAGCGTTTGAAATGAAGACAGAAGTAAATCACATTTGTCTGCTATCTCCAGCAACACTCCTAACTGAAGTCTACCGGATCATGAAGCAGACAGACTGTGAGGAACTAGAAGACACTTATACGTTGAATCGATGAACAAGACCTAAGAATATTTCGATTTTATGGATGATTTATTTTTCACGTCGCACTAACCGGAAGATTTGCAAACGGGAAGCAACATTTTGGTAAAATAGACAGCAAAGAAGGTACTCCAGATGAAAACAGAGTTGAAAGAGGTAATGAAGATAACTTACCGACAACAAACACCAATCACCATCTACAATAAATATCTAAAGGATGTTGTCTCTCTCACTTACGCAGGCAACATCGTTTCAACTACAGGCGGTACAGATAAGCATGTCAGAGAGAGTCATAATCAGGAAAAAAAGACAGACGTTTATTACTCTGAAGACCGACAGCACTTAATACAGCGAACAAGTTCCGAATTTTTAACACTAATATCAAGTCAGTACTTCTAAAATAATTCGGAGACAGCACGTCACTAGAGTTATTTTCAAAAGACTGCAGACTTTTGCCAACACCTGTCTTCATTCAATGCTGAAGGTCCGATGACATGCCGAAATGTCAAGCACCAACAAACTCTAGCATTCAGAGAACAGGCCAATGATCAGTTACCCAAAAAGCATGCAGAGACAAATGCATTAGACATATTTCGAAGATACCTTCAGGTGATACTACCTGTCAGACCAAGAGGTAGAATCCGAATGGATATAGATGAGTTGGAGGTAATTCAGGGTGTGACACAGAGGAGATCAATTAAAAAAGAAATCAGATTTTGTGAGCCAACATGCAACTGGCTGAAACTGACTAAAGAGAACCTAGCGCGCAAGGAGATGTGGTACTGGGATCATATAGTATGAGTGGTTTCAATAAGTACTTGTACTTTTTGTGTCCTCCGTAACACCTTTTTGCCGTCGTGAAGTTTTAAAACTTTTTAACATAAACCGGACAAAGTGATTACTCAAATAATGTCTTTAATTGTGTGTAGAAATACTTAAATCATTTACCTAGCGACTAAAAATAATGATTTCAACATGTAACAGCTGTTATCCAATCGACAAGAGGTAGATATTGGGGCCCATTAGCCCGGAGGATTATGGCTTCACGCTTGGTGTGATGGGTTCTGATTTTGAGTCTCAGTGGGATCAACATTACCTACTAGTAATACAGGTTTATTCTGCTGACGTGCACCAAATAGGCTGGAAAATTCGGTCTAGATTCCACTGTTAACTACCACAAACTTGGCAGAGTATATTCCTTAGTATAACTTCACTGTTTCGGTTAATTTGAGTGATGTCTGACGCGGATATTTTCTAGATTATATTCAGAATTTTCAATTACAAGATTTGAATGATAACTGCATCCACCTATGCACAGTAGATTACCTCTGATTCACACATTTAGATGAACCCCCATATGAAAATTTTTCATACACATTTACTTTCATCTTATTCCAAATGAATAGTTACAGACATATTTTAGCTTGTGAAACCTTGGCTGAAGCTACATACCTTCCAATAGCATTTAAGTCGTTATCTTCAACCCTGTTCAAGGGAAATTTTTGATGTTTAAGTGTTCCATAAAATATGATTTTTATCAGGAGTTATTACTTTATGTGAAACGGAACTAATTTATGTCTTGATCATGACACATGAGTTTGTTGGTTGAATGGCATTGAAACCCGACTACTTTCAACCCCACTACTCAAATGGTTGTTGGCGTGTGCTATGAAAAATTATCTATCCAAGGCTGCCTATTTCTCATTGGCTCACCAGCTGTTGTTCATTCATGTAGAAGCACGCTTTAAAACCACGCTGTGATCCAGGGTTCAGTCCCCAGCCAACTCACTCCTAAACCTCGATTAGTCGCTAGTAAGCCCACTGTAAAGGGAAGGCTAGACATCTGACTAGCAACCTAACCCCGTAAAAAATTAACATGAGTGCTACCGAAATTTAAAGGCTCAAGCCTGCAGTCCTATATTCCACTCGGAACGCAATGGAACAAAAAAGTGCTTTAGAGTAAGTGGTTATCCATAAAATCGAATTAATTAATTAGCTAGCTAGTTATTCTTGTATTACTAATGCCGCTTGTTACAGCATTCGAAATTCTGAGTAACATTAAAACAAGTAATTAGGCTGCTTACATTTATCAACATTTCTTTACCCGAATCCTGTATCCACGCTGAACTAGAGAATGAAAACAAATATTTCTGACATTTTTCAAAAGGCCAATGAATACTTCACTTTAAGAAGTCACAGTAGGTTAACTGTTATAGTTAAGAAATCAAACAGATCTGAAATTCATACCTTAATTGACTCTTTCAAAAACTCAGTAGTCAATATTTATATTGATGAATGATGATCAAAAGTTGTCCAAATAAAGCATACTAAACTGTTTGGATAGTACTGTATAGAGATTAAGCTGCATTGTATAACAATACTTTCATGTCAGACAGATGGGCAACCATTAGCTTTTATGAAGGATGAAATAATATCCGTACTCTAAACCTCCATTAGAATAACCAACAACTTCTCTCCTGAACATACTACTTTTGTACTTAAGCTAACATGATAATATACCGTATTAACACATGAAATACTCTAGTATTATAATGAAAACTTAACCGTGATTGCATTCTTGTTAAAATCGATAATGGTGTATGCGCAATGACGATCATGTAATCCTGCCTTTGGTGTGTCATTCGCCTATAAACCATCTCATGTAAGAATACAATTTTCAAATCAGTATCACATATAACCTTCAGTATCTTCTATATTTCTTTACTTTATTTTAATTAAATTTTTTCCTGTTAGGTGTTCGAAGGCGATTGGCAGGAAGCCCTGAACCTAGGTTTTGTGGTTGATGACACTCATCAGCAAAACGTATCTAAAATCTTGAAGGAACTCATGGCCCTTCTGTGACTCGAATCCAGGTAACTCATTGCTGCAGCTACGCTGCAAATCATCCGGAAATTCAAATATTCTAGGATGTTCTTACCAGCCCTTTCTCCTTACTCTTCATAGTCAGAGTGCACTATAATCGTGAGCCACCTGGCGTGGCGGCCATATTGCACACTTGACCAACAGAATGCAGCCTGCAGCAAACAAAGGACTAGATTCATGACATCAATTTCCAACTAGTGTCAAATCAAATTAAATCTATTCTTGTTTTATATTTGTTCTAATCATTAAATTAAACTACTCTAGTAGTCTTTTGCTATCATCAAAGCCATGGAATATGAAATATTCCTGTACAAATTACAGTTTTCATGCGATTATACTTCAGTTAACCCGATTAATTATAACCCACCTTAAAGAATATTTTATACCTTTCATTAAACCAACTCATCGTCATTCAAAAAATATTAAAAGATGTAAACATTTATAAGCTAGTGTAGGTCCAAACATTAGAGGTCAACTATACAGAAATATTTCTCAGGGTTAACTGTGTTTTATATATTGATTTTGTTTGTTTTGGTTTCCAGTTAATGACAAGTTGAATTAGTAGACAAATTAAGTGAAGTGAACTAAACAAAATATACATTTTCCGTAGAGAATTAAAACCAGAAGGACATTGAAGAAATGGAAGTCAGAGGTTTAGTGGTAGAACACTTGTCAACTATGCACGTGATCCAAGGTTCAATCTTCGGCCGAAACACTCCTAAACCTCGCTAGATCTGTAGTTAAGTCAGTAAAGAGGAAAGGTTGGATATGAGGCTAGTAACCTCACCTCATAAAAATGAAAAACACTGCCACCGAAATTATAGAGCTCTAAATGGAAGCTATATGTTCCACTCAGAACGTAAGGGGATAAAAAATATAACTAGATGAAATGACAAAAAGATGTTGTATTACTTCATTAAACCAAAGAATGAAAAACTGACGCCGGCACAAATCACGGCTAGTTAGCCTTAGCTGATATTAGATCAGAATCTGTAATAAATCAGCCTTTTAATGATCACCAGGATTACATTAGTAAACTTGTACTAATGCTATCGAAAATAACAGAAATGGTATTTATTTCCCACAGTGTAAATTTAATGACTTCATTGTACAGATAATAATGGAGTAGAGTTGCTCAGGTGAAATAGTTAATCAAGTATTGGTTTGTAGAGATCTTATTGATTTGTCACAGTATTTCATCACGAGGTGACATCGGTTAAAGAACCACTGGAAAATCTGGAATCATTATTAGCTTACTATTGTCGATGAGTGTGACGCACCTGTAGTAAACACATTTATAGGTCTATATGACGAATGCAGTATTTATTATATCATATTCTCAATTTGTGAATTATTTTGCGATATACAATTTACACGGTTTGAGTGGAAACCTCACAACAATTTCCCTTGAAAAGTAGAACAACTTAGATCATGAAATGTGATCTCCTGGATAACATTAAGTGCTTATCAACAAAGCAGGCAGAGACAAATGTTGCTATATACTATTGAGTGATTGACATGAGCAGTTGAACATCACTCACATCAACCAGAAGTGCTTGCTAACTAACCACATTGAGATGAACTAAATGCTCGACGGCTATTTTCATCGTTTGGGGCCCACTGACTTACAATATCAAGTAAGTCACATATTCGGATGGTTTCGACTTATTCGATTATCTGACATGAGTCAAACCAAATGCACTGCTGATGAGCTCGACCCCAAACAAGCGAAATGGCCGTTCAGTGTTAAGACTACTCCGATCTGGCTTGTCAGCAAACACAACTTATTGATATGAGTAGTATTTAATGCTCACACTCAATCAGTAGTATAATTTTTTTTGATTATAGCTTGATTCCACACCGTATTTTTGATACAAGGATGGAATTTTCAGCATGTGATATCAGTAGCCCAATTTCGCAGGCCGACCATAGATATTGGGTGTGCGTCGGTAGGGGGTCGAACCCCGGACTATGTGCATGGTCGGCGAGGGTCCTAACCGCTGTGCTACCGACGCTACAAACTCGGCATTAGGACATCTAAACAGCACATGTTTGCACGGATGTTATAACCCTGTTTATAATAGTAAGGGAACGTAAAGCAGAACCTGCCATACAAATACACTGATTCAAGTTGACAAAACCCATAACAGGAAAAGTGGATGGATATTAAAGGATGTAAAAATAGACAAAAATAGGTATAAGTAAAATGGGATGAATATCTAACGTTAATGAAAATATCCGAATAAGGAAAGTGATACAGATTGGATGCACTAACCCTAAGGACTAGACGCATACCACTGGTTATTTTTTAGTAACCAGTCAGTGTATTTTTGATTGGACACTAGTCATTAACTAGTGTAATATGTCTGATTTCTGATGAAGACTGAATTCTGTCACTCAAATTTACAACGTAGCCACCATGCCAGGTGGCTTGCCATCACGGTGCACTGTGAATTAATGGTATTAGATGGGTGGAGGCAATCGGCAGGAAGCCTTGGACCTAGGTTGGCACCCGTCAGCAAAGCGTGTCGGCAACCTTGAAGGAACTCATGTCCCTTCTGAGATTCTAGCCTATATGATGCAGTGTTCCAGTCAGAGACACTTTCACTGAGCTACTCGGGTTCGCGATTTACTTCCTGTAGGACTGTACTGGATATTTTTGAATGGGCACTAGTCAGTAACTAGTGTAATGTGTCTAGTCCTGTCCACTACAATCTCACATGAGACTAATGGTCAACCCGAATACCTGAGGGTGACATTTCTCAATACAGAACTTGACAGCGCCAGTTCAAATCTCCAAGAGGATATCACGCCTTGCTGGCGAGTACTGATGAGCCCAAAATCTAGATCCGAAGCTTCTTGCAGATTACCTCTAACCACTTGCCATCAGACAATACATCTGTGTTCTTGACACACAGGCGGTGTCATGTTCATAGCAGTAGCGAAATTATGATTCTCACCAAAGCAATTGTCACTTCTCTGCACAGTCTACACCAAAAGAAAAGGCTTAATTTCAGCAATTATAGGCTTTTTTCTCTACTTAGTCCTAATATGGCTAAAAATACTTATTGAAAAAGATGATGGTCTGCTGAGCCTGATTGGAACTGGAATCACAACCTCGTTTACTGAATTGCTTCACATGCCTAACCTCAAAGTTACTAGCTCTTTTTAGTTACATGAAATATCTACAACACTGAAAAGACATCTCTTATTCAACAGGTGTAATTTTCTCCAGCCTCTTATACTCAGCTATGTAGTAGAAAGAAACAGACTGGTGTGCAGCAAAGTATTTCATTGAGATAACAGAGATGTTCCAACATGTTGGATACTGAAGAGGCCTCAAGCATATCTGCATATAACACCACCAACAGTAGCAGAGGTAAAAAGACTTTTCTTGAGTGTTCATCGACACTATGATCCGATAAACAGAATCATAAGAATCAAAACACCAAAACTCAATCATATCCAAAAATTATTAGATAAAAAAGTCATAATTACTTTTATAAATAGTATTAAACACGTATATAATAACTTTGACGTGTTCATATTTATGAAACTGTTTGCGCTCACTTTATCGATTTTTGATGCCTATAAATCATGAATTAACAAGTTAGCCGACAAAAGACGCTATTATTGTTATTATAAATGAGTTTATACTTTCGTTTGGCAATACTTCATGTTGATGCTGAATCATTCAAATCTGAATCCTCATGCGTAAAAGAAAAGTAAATTATAACATATTAACTTGACAGTGAAAACAGTATATGCAGACACATATATTGATATACTTGTATATACACATACATAAACTGTTTTATTGATTCCCATTTCATTTGAGTTGTTTATGATATTAGATCTATGAGGCTAATTTTCTGAACCTAACTGTTGATGTTAAATTCTGTAGGCGTACCTGTTATAATCCCCAGAAAATCTGTGGATATTTTGTGTCATTCTCTCGCTGATATTTTGAATGCATCATTTGTTTCACCTGCTTCCTGGAAAGACATTAAAATTGTTTCTGTGCTCAAATCATCAAGTGGATCAAGCATTAAGTTTAAACCCATTGCTATTACCTCACCATTTTTTTAAATAATGGAAAAAGTACTCTTACTTCATCTTGAACCTACATCAAACCCCTTTAATAACCCAAAACAATTTACCTTGCTAGACTACAAATCTCCCTGTGATTCTATATCCCAGCCTTCATTGTTAGACAGGTTTGCTCCGACACAGACAAGATTCTGGATTACTAAGTGGTTACATGCTTATTTTTCTGACAAGAAAGCATTATACTGTAAACAGCGGGCATTAAAAGCCATTGGTAGGATGCATGGAGTTCTGCTAAACCAACCCGTGAATAGTATTGTAGATAGACATTTGAACTCAGGCAAAACATCGGAGAATATCATCTTGTCAGACTGACAGCATCCTCTCCATACACAGGTCTCCGTTTGCATCTCATCAGGTAGGACTGGAAGCAATCAAGAGAGGACTTATGCTCAGACGACTGAGTATAAAAACTCCACAGTGCCTTATTCGGCATGACGCAATGTGGAATTTTCAACATGTATACAATATTACATTTCGTTTTCGCATTACGTAATACAAGGGTAATAATTAAACAAGGCATTTTTATTCATAAAATTATTCAGTAAAATTACGAATACAAAATTCAAGTGGAAATACAAACAATAATATTTGAAAGACTGGATGAATAAAAGGGGTCGTTTACTTGGTGTTTCCCAGTAAGTTAGTAATGTCGTGCCTTACACTTTTCTCATCACATACAATGTGTGCCAAATAAGGTATCATGGAGACTTTATACTTAGTCGTCCGAGAATAGGGTCTTTCATGATTGCTTCCAGTCCAACCTGAAAAGATGCAAACGGAGACCTGTGTATGGAGAGGATGCTGCCCATCTGACAAGGTGATATTCGCCGATTCTTCGCCTGACTTCATGTGTCTATCAACAATAGTATTAATTAGTTGGTTCAGCGATACGCAACTCACTCTATTGACAGCTTTTTACGTCATTTGCAAAGTAACAAGGTCTTTCTTAAGTAGCTCGGGAAAGATCACGGGGTAGTTGTAAAGAAGAACAGGCGGAATACAAGAGTTAACTAACTGTAAATGCAGAGACTAAATGATAATATTTCATTATGTAGAAGGTTAGACGAAACGTCCTTCTAGAAAGTCACATGATTTTGGAAAACTAGGAAAGTTCAGAGGCAAGACACAATCCAAAGAATTGAATACTCTACTTAATCTCAAATTTATTGTCTTCCGTGATAAAAGAGTCATGTAAACGAACCACTTTATGTAAATTAAGTTTGTGTTTGACAGTGAAATCAACAGTCTGACATTTGGAGTGATTTAACTTAAGACAATTCAACGAAACTGCTGACTGATTTCTGATAAAAACCTATTAATTTCTGAACAGTCAGAGTGAGAAGTAACCGGCCTTTAAACAGTCTGATTACCGGAATACTTAACAGAATTGCCTTCATCTCAATAAGGCAAGTCATGGAAGAAGAAACAAAAGAACAGAAAATTAGAAAGAAGATCATGTTGAGGGACACCAGCTGCAGTAATTGAAGCAAGAGTTAACTTCCCGTTGTATATGGTGTACTGTTTCTTATCAGAAAAATAAGAAAGCACCCTACTTGTGTCACAGTAAATATAAATATGATTTTGCAACCTCTGAGAATGACTCCATAGAGAACGAAAACTTTCTTTGCTGATTTGTCTTTAACTTTCTTCCTGACTCAATGGATGTTATCTTTTTTCATTCCTCCATACTCTATGCCGTTTATTTTTGTTTTGTCTTGTCTCAGTTCACGTCATCACATTATAATACTTTGTTTTCTATTCAAATGACCATTCTTTTCTCATTTTATTCTTTCACCTTTTTGCATTTAACCTAAAAACATTGAGATATTCACATTTCTGAATATATTCATACTCTGTATCATCTATTTAAGCATGTCTATTAAACTTTCTATTGACCTTTCTTTATTCATTCCCATTACTATTACTAATCATTTAAACCAATATCATCACACTTCAATATTCCCTTCCCTTTGTGCGTCGGTGGCACAGTGGTTAGGACTCTCACCGACCATGCACATGGTCCAGGGTTCGGTCTACTGTCGACGCACACCTGATATCAGTGGTCGGCCTGCAAAATTTGGGCTACCGATATCCATGCTGAAAATTCCATACTTGTACTGAAAATACGGTGTGGCATCAAGCTGTAACCAAAAATTAAAAAAATAATTAGCTTCCTTGTTGTTATCTGCGAATGTACAGATATGAAAATCAAATCACTGCTAAGCGAATTTCCTTCGTTGAAATCTGGGGATTGTTAATTCCATATTGCTATTTCCTGGACTTGTTCTGAATTTCTCACTGACTGTTTATACTTTACTGTAATCTTCTCTGTTCTTAACAGGTGTTCTACTGATAAGGATGCTTCGACGGCGCTTTGAGATAAACATGATGTTACTTGTTAATATATGTGTACAACTTGTGTACTGTGGTGATAAGTAATTCCATATTAGTTTGTTTATTAGATGTATCACACAGTGATACAGTATTATTCTTTACTGGATGACGAAGTTTCGAACAAAATATATTATCATTCATAATCATATCAATTATAATCACAAGACTTCGAAACTTGAGTATTCTTTGTCTTCTCCCATTTGTCGTCGTTGAGGTAGTAGAATTTTCCAGATATCCGGCTGGACATGTGTTGAATCATTCCTATTACATGTATTTGCAGTTGATTCGATAAACAAAGCTTCCGTTATCAATCTCTCCCTCCATCCTGCTGCTACATTAGATTTTAAAACTGTCATCTAATCCCATCCATCTTATTGTATGGTTGTGTGTAACTACATGTAGTGAGTGGTATAGCTGAACTATTCTCTAGATTTCCTATCTTATTTGGGTCAACCAATCTAGATTTCGCTAGGTTTTTATGTTCGGCTAGTCTGATTGCCTCTGTTCTACTAGTTTGAGCTATCTATTTCACCTGACTATAATTCCAGCAGGGTATTAGATAAAGTAAATTGCTTTGTTTTAAAGGTTCCACAAGATCCTTTAACCGACAAGTCGTGTGATTATAATTGTTATGATTATGAACAATAAATTTTGTTCTATACGTCATCCAGTAAATAATACTGTTTCACTGTGTGATCCGTCTAATAAACAAACTAATATGGAATGATGTTACTTGATTAGGTTCCACTACTAGCCACTAACACCCAAGTTAAAACATGTTGTTTTGTAGATTTTGACAATTTAATCTTTGTGCTTTCAGTAAAACTCAAAATAAGACATTTGGCCCACCCAGAATTAGAAGAAAACTCTGTTAAACAAAATTCACTAGTCTTATTTGTATGGGTTTTTCTCTTGATTAACGTGTGACTGAACAAATTTGCTTGATCACTGATATGTATTCAGCTGAAGTTACTCCATTTGTACAAAATCCACAGGTTTCAATATCACTTTTGACTAAAACGAAATCCTATTTGAATAAGATTTGTTGGTAATCCTGAATAAAGAATAATCTGACTGAAAATTGTCCAATGTTTCCTGAGTTTTTTTCTCATTTGATCGTAGACATTTCGTCACCAGGCCTAGTGACCTTTCTATCGCTAACATATCATCGAGCTTAGTGATAAGATTTCTATGATGACGTAAAAGTACTCCGGGTACATCAAACAGTTTTCGTGCTCATCCAGAGTTACAAATCCTCTCTATCATCTCAGTAATTCGACTTTATTATTCCACTTTCATACCAGTAAATTCAGTCGCAAACAACTGCATTATGTAAAAAAATTTCATTGAGCAAGAAAGAAATAAGTCCACTGTTTAGCACTGCTCACAACAGAAGCATTCATTATCCAAAATCACAAGCATATTATTACTATTGTTCCCTTGGGTTCCATGTGGAACATAGGGCCTCAATAACACATCCCCACTTTCCTCTATTTTCTGCTGTTCTCTTCATCTGGGCGCACGATTGTCCATAGTCTCTCATCTCCTCTTCACACGATCTCTCCCGTGTCACCCTCGGACGACCCACTCGTCGCTTTCCATTAGGATTCCACTCGAGCAATGGCCTGCATTGCACGTGATGTTGTTCGACAGGCCTCCTCAATGTATGTCCTCTTACACATTTGTTGAGCAATCAGCTCTTGGTTGGCTTGCTACCAGAGTTTTTTTGTTTTTAATTATTTCTGGCCATTTTACATACATTCCACGTCCCCATTCTTATTCTTGCTTTCATCGAGAGAAGACACATCGACTGGCTGACTGGCTTCCCGAAGGCTTTCACCAGCCAGCGTCATTTAGCCTCTCCGATTCCAGGGAAGAATAAGTTTTTTTATAATTTTTGTATTTTCAATGTTTTCGTTGTGCGTAGAAAAGTTCTGTAGCACTTTGATTGGTTTTATGGGGTAGAGTCGCTAGTCCCACGCCCACCTCTCCCTCTTTTCTCGAGCTTGGGATAAGCTAGTAAACTAGGAGAGGTTACGAGCATCAGTAGTTCTAGCAAATTTCCAAAAATTACCTTAATTATAATTTAGTTATTTTATGAGCCGGAGAATTAAGCTTCATTTCACCAATAATGAGAAACTCATAAAATGTGTCATCCGGATCCAAAACTTCTTCCTTATAGATGTACTCAATAGAAGGCATGCAAAAATTCAACTAATGTTATAAAAATCAGGAGTAATGGAAATATCATTTATGCGAGTGGTTGTATTACCTAGCTTCAGCTCCTACACTCGGAAGAAAATTTCCCTATTCTCTAACACATGAGTTTTTTTTTGATGTAGCACAATCACATATTGTTCTTAATTGAATGTTGTTTGGAACACGATTTATTGCTTGTGATTATGCCAATGTATTCACATGACTTCCTAACCTTGTTATATGTGTATTATTGTGTCATTCCTATTACATGTGTTGGTTGCTGACTCGATCAATGTATCTTTTCATTAGGGATTAACTTCTCTCTGACACCTAACTATACTACACGAAAGCGATTCTCATCAAAATCTCGTATTATTTTATTACTATTTAGAAAATTCTTTTCGCTATCAAGTTTCAAAATAAACTTTTCAGTCAACTAAGTGAGAAGATAACCTGACTTCAGGGTTTTATTTCTTGTATTCCATTGGAAAATTTATCTTCATATATGAAATTTAAACAGAGAAAGAACAAATAGTGGGGAGCAGAATAACATGGATCCAATTTATTTCGTAGGTTCTCTTCATTCACATACAACGTGTATCATTTACCAAACAAATTATCATACAATTTTAGTGTACTTTTGTTTATCAACAGGCTGCAGTTCTCCGAAAAGAAATTAATAGTGAAATAACATATACGAAGAGTAAATAATGTTGAAGTATTCTAATATATATATATATATATATATAAAGTAAAGAGTAAAGTTTCCCTGGCAAAATTAAAAATAATTTTGAAAAGTCACCAATAATTATATAACTAAACATAATAAAATACAGTGAGTAGAACTCAGAATATCGAAAATGCCAAAGTTTGTCCGATAATATATCCAATGAAGCGATGATAAACTCAATAAATATATTAAAAATTAAGTCTAATATGAAAGTAAAACGAAAAAAAACCGAGAGAGAACAAACTGACACAGTCGGTAAGCACCGTCATTAATCAGGTCGTTACTGGGGTTATTGAATTCCAACAATGGATTCCTTCTAGAAAAATATGTCTATTTATTCTATACAGGGTGTAAAGTCTAGTCATTAAGTAGATTGATCACTACACAGTTAATTATATTCCTTCGAACAATTTGTTTAGTTCACAAACTGTCATTAGTTAGAGAATCACTAGAAACCAAGGAATACTGGAGAGGTGGTCTGCATCGGTGAATCAGCGGAAGGTAAAATTCACCGGCTGCTGTATTCCTTCACAGTGACCAGATCACTGCATAACCTGAATATCCTTGGTTCAATTCCAGATGAGGCTATGGCTGTCCACTACTGACACGTCTCAAGTCAGTATGGAATAGCACTTTGGCACTTCTTGGTTCCTAGTGATTCTTTAATTAACATCAGTTTGTGATCAAGCTTTGAATCAATTAAATCCCTGTAAAACAAAGAGTTTGAAGACGTTTTAGCATCTTTCAGTGTTATGTCTATATCACATGACGAACAAATTGAAAAAAGACTGTTAAACAATTAGTTTGCTGGTTAGAGGATTTCATCATGAGCTGACACTGGTTAGAGAACCATTGGAAAACCTGGGAGTACTGGACAGCTGTTCTGCCCTAGTTTGGGAATCTTCGGCAGTACGCAAACAACGCCAGGGTTACAACCCAGGACCTTCTGATTATAAGGCAACCTCGTAGATTATTAATCCACTGAGACCCGATCCAATGGCCCATGAATTCTAACTTCTGCCAATTCATGACCAATTCGCAATGTCTTCTTAATGGTCTAGCTTAATAATCTATGAGGTCTCCTTGTAACCAGAAGGTTCTGGATGCAAACCCCGGCGGCGGGTGCGTACTGTGAAGAGTCCCAAACCAGGACGAAACAGCTGGTCGTCCAGTACTCCCAGGTTTTCCAGTAATTCTCTAACTGATGTCAGCTCATGATGAAATCCTCCAGCGAAATCAAACAAAATCCCTACAAAAAACAATACTTGAAAATTAATTTACTAGCTAAAGTTGTTTCAATCTTCTTTGATTGTCAGCTAGTGATGGTGGTTAGCAAATTGAAGGAAAAAATCTCATTCTCTTTTATTGATGAAACTACTAACCACCATTTGTTGAACAGTCATTTGCATACCTTTTATTTAGAAAAAACGTAAACAAACCTGGCAGTGTTTTGTTGCCAAAATGTAAATCCATTGAAAATCTAACAAGCTTTTTTAACTTCAAATAAGTAATCAGATACTTTATTATGAAGTAAAGAGTCGGTTTTCAAAGATGATTTTGTCACCTTACTCAACATACGAAAGCGTTTTATTTATGATGAAGGAATTTACCTCTAAAAGTTTTTGATTTCTACTATCAGCTGAGGCGTTAAAAAAGTATTATGTCTAACTATCTTATCGCTCATCGATTAGTTAGCTTTTAACAAAAGTGAGGCATTGGAAATATTTGTTTACATGTTTTAGCGTATTTCGAAAAAATTCACATGACTGTTTCTTGCATATTCGATAATTGCGTAAGTTTTCACATTCTAATTCACCTATCTTGTTATCATCAGATCAGTTGAATGCTATAATCAATGTCACTAGATTATTATTTAATCGCGTGCAAATCCTGGCATACAGTGACAAACTTTATCGTTAAAACATTTAGGTGTATTTTAATGCTGTCTGGTTAATCACGTTGCAGGTTAAAAGACAATCACTGATGAAACTAGAAAATGGTTGGTTAAAATTTTCACACATTACGATTGTTTAATTTCCATAATATATGAATGGATGGTTACTGGTTCACGAATGGCAATCAGCGCTGTTCCTTAGTTCCCAATGTCGATTCGAAACCACAAGTTTTCCTTTCATTGACAACACTTGACTAACTGACACCATATTTCTGTACATTCTGTTGAGTTATTACTTGTCACTAGAGGAAAGTGTTAGTCAAGTTAGTTTTTATGATTTTACAATACTCTAGCGAAACATCTCTTCAACTTAAAAAAAAATTTTATTCCCTGATGTTACTTTAACCTGAAAAACAGTCATAATCTGTAAAGTCAATATGAAAACTGAGGTGAAGAT
Organism: Trichobilharzia szidati; assembly: GCA_944472155.2. Taxonomy (NCBI): domain Eukaryota; kingdom Metazoa; phylum Platyhelminthes; class Trematoda; order Strigeidida; family Schistosomatidae; genus Trichobilharzia; species Trichobilharzia szidati. The sequence continues at coordinate 45,759,607 of OX235271.1, forward strand.
CTCTGATGAAACAGCAGGCATGTCTGATGGCTGCGAATAAGCGGAAAACCTTAATTTATGGCTTTTACATATTTAGCTTCAATAGCAGATAAAACGCAGCCACTCAGTTTTACCAACATTTACCAGAAGGTATTCGATCGATGCTAGTTCGTGAAGGGAACGACCTCCCTTCAAACTAGTAGATCATGAGTAGTGAGATCATCAGAACATAAGAATTTAGCTGAAGTTAGAATGATTCATCCCACGAAGATAAATAATTTAGAAAAAAGCTCAGCAGTTGCACTGCACGCATTAACACACAACCACACAACAGGGTGGGACAGAGTCCAAATTCTAAAAAGTAATATAGGTAGGTGGAGAAAGAGATTGATTACTGAATCCTGCCTGGTTCATTGAGTCTGCACCCAACACATGCAAGACTCAACGCAAATACCAGAGATATGGATATTATATTATTACCAGTCAAATCGGAGAATAATTAATAATAATGTTAAAGTGTATTTAATTCACATAATAACATTCTAACAAGCTACTTAATTTTACTGTAAAAAACATCTTATTCCCCATCTGTTTGTATTTTATCGAAAATACTAATATTATTTCTGAATTTACTTTATCTTATATTGATTTTATTCAAATATCTAATCAATCTTTACTGATGTATATAAATGAAGCAAGAGAGTTGTGTGTGTGCCTTGATATGATTATGAATGCCAATAATTTGTGCTCGAAACGTGGTCATCAGTAAATATTACCTACTGTACAACACTCTGTGATTTTATCAAAATAAAGTTTTATCCATGGACTTCAGGTGAACATAGAGAAAACAGAGGTGATGAAGACTCCTGGCCAACACCACCAACAGCAACAACAACAGACAACAATCAGAATAAATGGAAGGAACCTGAAAGAAACAACCTCTTTTACCTACCTGAGAAGCATCGTTTCAACTACAGGCGGAACTGACGAGGATATCAAAGCAAGAATCGGAAAAGCAAGACAAGCTTTCACTACTCTCAAGTCTGTGTGCAGGTCAACAGCACTCAGCATGAAAATGAGATCCGGATTTTCAACTCCAATGTGAAGTCAGTCAGTGCTACTCACTATACGGATCAGAGACTTGCATTGCGCGTCATAAAGAGCATCTCAAACAAACTACAGACCTTCATTTACAGTTGTCTTCGCTCAACACCACTCAAGATCAGATGGCCGGCCAGAAAAGATCAGCAACAGAGATCTCTGTCAGTGAGCGAACCAACCAGGAACCGATAGTGAAACAAATAGGCAGGAAGAAATGGAGATGGATTGGCCATACTCTGAGGAAACCATCAAATGATATCACTAGACAAGCCCTCCAGTGGAACCCGAAAGGGAAGCGGCAAGTTGGTCGTCAGTGCGAAGGTGGGGTGACTTGGAGGAGGTCATGTGAAGAGAAGATGAAAACGTGTGGGCAGACATGGAGCCAGGTGAAGACTCTAGCAGAGAACCGAACGCAATGGAGACGCACGGCTGAAGACCTATGTTCCTCTAGGAATTAAAGGATACAATAATAATAATAAATAAAGTTTTATCCATAATGGAGTTATACTCTCTACCACAATGCCCAAGTTTTATACTTATATCAATGACTTCCTATATTGTTACCTTCAGTAAGATGTTTTAAAGGTCACTCCTAAGCAATGATTTAACTTATAAATGTATTTGCATAACAATTATGTAATTTATTTTTTTTAAAAAAAGGTCTCATGAGAGAATAGAAAAGAAATTCTTGGTTAAATTGTTAAACAAAAACAAAGTATTTTATGAAAACAGTATCACAGTCGGGAATAATAGGAAAAAAGGTAAAATTCAGTGTGGTTAACGCAACATATTTTTGAAAACCATCGATGGGGAAGAGAAATTCTTTTTTTTCATTGTAAATATTATTAGAAAAAAAGAAACATTTATGAATGCATCACAGGCAAAAATTGAGCGAATAATTTCATTTTAAAAGGGAACAGGATGATTTTGAAGAAAATAAAAAATAAGGCACAATAACTGTTGAAAAATTAGCAGAAATCCCACCGAATTTCATTGTGTACGTCGTTGATTCCAAACGTCTTTATCCTAGAAATATAATTCGTTCAAAATAAGGAAAAGTGTAAAAATGGTATACATAAGTCATGGGTTTAATCAGATTTTCATTCTAAAGATTTTTATCACTTAGGAAGACGAATGAATGAGTGGTATTCATTTGCCCACATCATTAACCCTCTCTTAAATGAGCTGAACAGAATGACTTCAACATTAGTCGTGCTTCCTGCTTTAATGGGTAATAAAGACACTTGAAGTATATGCGTCTGTATAAAGTAACTAGGTATGAAAGGATAAAGTATGATTATATCTCTCTCTTAGACTACCATATATATATATATATATATATATATATATATATAAATTATTCCCTTGGGTTCTGAGTGGAACATAAGCCTTCAATAGCACATTTCCATTTCACCTTTTCTGCTGTTGTCAATTTCTAACTGGCTTTACAACTGCCCAGAATCTTCGATCTCCACTTCATACGCCCTTCTTTATGTTACCCTGCGACGTCCAACTCGTCAGTCCCCATCCGGTTTTCTCTAGTGAATCTGTCCGGAGCACGATGTCACTCGACGGTTTGGTAAGCGGTGTCCAGTCCACTTCTTTTTTCTCCTGCATACTTGCTGGGCAATTGGCTCTTGGTTGATTCGTTCCCAAGGTTTCATGCTGCTAGTCTTTTCTGGCTATCTAACCTTCAGGATGAAGTGAAGGCAGCTGTTGGTAAAAGTCTGCAGCAGGCTAATAGAAATGCTGTGGGTGACACGCCAAGTCACTGAGCCATATAGAAGTACTGACCTGACATTAACTTTGAAAATCTAAACCTTGCTCCTTATTCTAAATTCAGCGGAAATCCACGGTGGTTTTAAATTAGTGATGGTTTGTTTTGCTTTCCCAATCGTGCCTTTTACATCCTCATCTGTGCGTCACGTACGTGGTTGGAACGATGTTATCTAGATAAGTGAAAGAGGTGACTTCCATTAGATATCTCCCACTGATGGTGGTCGTTATTTCTTGTTATTCGTTAAGTATCTTTATCACCCCTGTTTTCTCCAAAAAATTTCTTGTAGCGTCTACCATTTTCTAAACCCAAGGGTGTTTGTTGCATAACTGTCAACTCGAAAGAAATGGTAGAGAATTGGTGCTTATGAACACTGTTTCCACTGCCAGTTGATACTGATTGCAGAAACATTGCAAACGGGTTAGAACCGGCGAACTATTTTAATCACGTTTATGTATTACGTATTCGAAATCAAAAGACGGGATTCCAATTAGATATCCAGGTTAGCGCATTAGTTTTTTGGTCAGTAAGGCGGAAATCAATGTGTCAGCAATTTCATATACAGACATAAAACATTAAATTACGTTTAGAAAGTTACCGTATGATTTTTCGGCATTCTGTAAACCATAGGATTGTCTCTTAAGTACTAATGTCTGGCTATTTTCATTTATCAGTCATAGTGTCCAATATACTCTTTATTCCTGAGATGTTTTATCGAACTTATATTAAATTTAATCCATGTAATTTAATTCTTCTTTTTTGACTAACTAGGAAATAACTCACCTGTTCCAGGAAATATCTAGCTGCAAACAAAGTTTCTAATAGATTTTCACGCTTAATATTAACTTTTTGGTGAATGCCATAGTCGAATACTTTAGGATATTGTCTATAGGTAGGATAGCATCGTAAAACTGCAGTGAATTTTTTATAAACTAATCTACTTATCGATACCTGTTTGATTTGATTATGTAATTACTTCAAAGCTGAAGTACTTGATATACCTGTTACATTAATCAACAGCTCTGTCCTACTGAGTGTAACAGTGAGTTAAGCCAAGAGCTACACTTACCATATGACGGCTGGTGATACTACTTATTTGCAAAGGTTCATGTATTTGGGGTAATTTTCGAACTCTGAGGCTATTGAATACACACTATAGCACTGAAATAAACGAACTACATAAAGTTAAATATTAAGTCAAAGAAACATAAATCTATAGTACTGCAGAAATCTGGATGTTTCTGAAATGATTACACCAAATAATTTTATGATAAATGATAGTTAGGTTACTTTTCACAAGATACTGGCATTAAGTAATATATATATATGTATATAGATATTTATTATAGCTTGATTCCACACAGTACTTTTGGTACAACTATGGAATTTTCAGCACGTGATATTGGTAGCCTAAATTTTGCAGGCCGACCATTGATATCACGTGTGCGTCGACAGTAGACCGAACCCTGGACCATGTGCATGGTCGGCGAGTATCCTAACCGCTGTGCCACCGACGTATATATGTACATATATATATACTGATGTGGGTCGGTGGCACAGCGTTAGAATACACGCCAACCATGCATGCAGTCCAGCTTTCCATCCCCGGTTGACGCACCCCCTGACCTCATAAAACCAGTAAAGAGGGGATGTTGGACATGAGGCCTGCAACCCCATCCCGTGAAAACAAACACCGCTGCTGCCAAGACTTCAAGCCTCCGGCCTGAAGCTCTATGTCCCACTGGAAAGGCAAAGGAACAAAAACTATATATGTGACGTTACAAATGCAAATATATATTGAATGTTCAACTGACTCTTTTCTCACCTTTTCATTTCTCCTTTATAATTCACGTAATGCCGAATTCACTGCATCCATACAAGTTCGAAAATAGTCCGACTGAGCCTGTAAGAGTTTCTCCAACTGACCTTTTTGTGAGTCCTAGTTATTATTGTTGTTTGTTAAATATTGGGATCACATATTGTTGAGTGTTGAAAGAATAAAAAAGAGAGCAAAATGTTCACAAATATGGCACTACCTCAAAAGTACTCTGATTAGACATATTTGCAAACATTTAAACAATCACCTCTCCGAGTAAAAGTGTTTATAAAATTTCATATACTATAAATGGAATTTTTATAGAGAGAACATTTACATAAAGTAGTAATAGACAGAGAACCTGTCTGAGAAAACTTTGAGTCCGCAGACCGATATTAAATTTTGATTATTATTATTATGACGCAAACTTGGTATATTATGGACACCAGGAGATGCGCCACACAAAATCCCATTTTGTGCTAAGGTTTTCTAGCTACCCCGAGTAGAACTGCATGTTCACCAGTTCAAGTGTAAGGGCTAGATATGCTCATTCGCCCCTTCATCTTTTGTGAAGGACACCCTGGCCACATGAAAGCAGTGAGCAGGACTTGTCTGTCAGAGGCTGTTGACGCGCCGCTAAATGAAAGCACTTCAAGAGAAAGGCTGAAGTCTACCCACTCTTGGCTGTACCAGGTCAATTATGGGGACGGTAATATAGTATTGGATGGTGAGTAAAGAAAACAAAATGAAAATCTAAGTAGCAATAGGATTCTAAACAACAGCCTCCAAATTATGAATTCCGATTTTCTAGTAGCTAAGTTGTAAGGATCAGTTGCTAATCTGGTCATCATGATATTAAGACCATACAACAAAAGTGTACTTACACAAAAATTAAAGTGAAGTCAAATTCACCTTAGAAATGTCATTTTAATTCAAAGTAGCTCGTATCATTTTGACGTGACTGTAGGAGAGGAACTGTACTCGAAATGTTATCTAGTTACTGATACTGTCTTATTGTCTTGTCTCGTAAGTACACTTATCCACTTTGGATCTGAAGGAACTAGTGAGATATAATTTTGGAAGTACTGATTTCAGGAATATATCATATGTATTGACGGTAACACTTATCGAATCAAAAGCGTTATTAGACTAAGAGAACAACAACTCATAAAAGCCTTAACTATGACGAGACCTCAGTCATTAAACCAACAGTCCCTCTTCTGACAGAAATTCGGTGGGGAAATCTTAATTACACAACTTAAAATAAATGATACATTATTGATTCCAAGCTTTTTAAATATGTATCTCTTTCTCTCTATTTTCAATGATTTCCACCAAATAGAATGAATGAACAGAATGGTAAAAAACATGAAGGTAGGACGAAGAGTGAGATACATCAAGAGTGAATTAAGCCCGATTAAACCTCCTGTTTCCTAATACTAGTTAAAATAATTAATACAATTGCCTGAAAATGTGATTTTAAGATAAATTTATGAGTAAACATAACACGCCAGCCTTCTTAAATCACTGGGATACGTAAAATTTCTATCCATCAAAATGAATCACTTTTACTCAGTTTCAAATTATTCTAAGCCTCTAATTTTCAGAGTAGCCTGCAACCTATACTTGCTCACAATTTCAAATAGTCTCCTGCCTCCCGCTAGGAATTTTTCAAAAGAAATCTAGGAGGAAGATTTTGGAGTAGCAATGAAGTATATTTCGGATGGAATAATATTGCTTCAGATGATGTATTATCAATTGTTTGTTATATTATTTGAAGATTCTATACATCAGGTAAATACCTTGCAACAGAACTCAGTGGAAATTCTGTATCATGTATAAACACATTTTTATCAGAATAAAGCTGTTATTATTAACTTTTTCTGTTGTGTAGATCACGTTAGCTTAAATTATACTGCAGTTAACATTTCCTTCCAAATTTACAATCTTCTTTTACTATATAATGATTAAATTGATGTCCGAATGTAAAATCATGTATACATATATAACAGTCACCTATTCTCTAATCCGCATCTTATCGGTAATAAGGTATTTAAATGAACATTATCATTATTATTGTCTTATCACTATCCATTCCTTCATTCCCTAATGGAACATAGGGCTTCATATGCACATTACCGCTGCTGTACGCGATTCTCTGCTACCACTATGATCTAACACCGCCAGTGCACAAAGGATTTCATTGTCTGTTCAAATGATCTTCTCCATGTCACACTCAGAACCACGTGTAACTTGTTCGCTTCCCATTCAGTTTCCATTCGACGGCCTACCTGTAACATTTGAAATCGCTTGAAGTTTCCGACAGACTATATCAAATTCACCACCATTTCCCTTTATATATTTTGTTCGGTAGTTAGGTTCTTGGCTGGCTTGCCAACAGGGTTTCTCACTGTTTATGATTTCTACTCATTTTGTTAGTCGTTTCTAAGCCTGGTAAAAGGGAGAAGGTTGGCCATGAGGCTGTAAATAACGGCCCCATCAGTAGGGAAACTTTAAAGCACAGAATATTGTAACTTATTCTCCTCCGGAGTCCGGGGAAAAACAGATGACATCTAAAGGCTTCGAGAAGGCTGCCAACTAATGTGCCCTCCTTTGATGAGAACAAAAGTAAGCATTGAGATATGGAATATCCGCACAATATTTGAGAATGACAAGGCTGATCAGATTGCAGAGGTTTTAAATTAACATTAATGCAACGACTTATTGTTTTATAGTATGCGATTATCGGAAGTACAATCTTTGATTCATTATTTCTAGTTGTGTAACAGCTTAGCAACCATGAAACGGTGGAAAAATAGTTCACATTTTGACAGGATTTACTGTTACCTAGTACCTACATTAGCTTGACAACTTTTTCAGGGTAATCGTACTTTCAATAAACGATGTACTCTAAGCATATCCGAACTTGTGATTTGTCGACTAATTTTTCTGAAAGAAATGTAGTAATGTTCTTAGTTTGTTTCTCTTGTGGAATTTCTCTAGAAGTAAGAACTTACCCTACAGTACACATTATAAAACGATAGTTTGAGTGAAGCTTAATGATACAATCCCTACTACTTCTTGGTAAACTCAGAAAGCTAATTTAAGTGGTAAACCCTAAAATGTCGCTAATCCAGAGGACTGTTTCTCAATTTATGTATTCAGATGTGTTCATTAATTCTGTCTAATTTGAACACCACTGTTACACATACTATTACTCATTTGTCAACAACATTTGTGTCTCATCCAAATAAGCATTTCACTGATTCCCGTATACCTGTTCTTGCAGCTCTATAAGATTATTACCATTAGAAGGAAAGTCTTTAAATAATATTCAAGCAACTCCCCCCCCCATCGGAACGACAACAGAATGCAACAAAGGAGTATCGCCACCACCAAAATATTTAAATCCTGGTTGTATGAAGAACTGCTTACTCAACAACGCAGTTATAAAACATTGATAGATCTGAATTCATTACACAGTTATCCATTCGATGAACCCATTTACTGAAAATGAACCAGACAAGAACTTATTGCCGAGCAAATTTGAAAAGAGAGTAATGATGATAGATTTGATCTAGGCTTGGGGAACCTTCAAGAGACATCACACACCAGGAAGGCTGTGGAGTAGAAAGTGAATAAGGACTGCAGAGTTGAACGGGATTCCGACGATGGCGTGGGAAAGATCATGTGAAGAGGTGATGGAATCTTGTGAGAAGTGGTAGAGTTGGACGAAATTGATAGAGTTGATGTCCTAATGAAGCCCTGTCTCCTACTAGGGAAGCAAGGAATAAGCAATGATAATTTGCAAAGATGTTACAGTGATTAGTAAGCGTTGACGAAACAATCTTGTCGCATGTATTTTGATGAGCTCCCTCTTGTTTTAACTTCCAGGTATATTATTATACCTTTTTAACCCATTCTTTCTTCATATTAGTTTCTTCACACCTCAACATCATTACAACACATGGCATCTGTTAGATAGGCATTTTTTATTCAAATGTTTCTAACATAACTTATAGGACAAAACCATTAGAAATAGGACTTACAAATTTAGCAACACTTTCTTCTAAAACCTTTTTTGTAGCAGCACACTGTCGATTGAATTTCAACTGAGCTTCTTCTAACTGCCGAGCTAAATCCTTGGTTGAAAAAATGAAAAGAATATTCGTTCTTAAAGTGACTTTTGCTAAGTATATTCAATAACGATGAGTTCAACAAGCAGATAGTAGAAGGATATACATGACCTTAATGACTAACAACTCAAAACAACTAACTTTTTCTGGATGATGCGTGTTTGGTAAAATGCATGAGACACTTTACTTGAGTATGAAATGGATAGGTGGTTCACTGGTAGAATACTCGCCAACTACACACATGGTCTGCGGTTTGATCCCCGGTCAATGCACTCCTTAACCTCGTTTAGCAGGTCCTAATCCCCTAAGAGACGGTGGATTGAGCATGGGGCTAGCCACCCAATAGAAACTTCAAAGCACAACAGAAGTATCAAAACCAAACTTATTCTTCACTGGAATCAAAGAGACAAAATGACGTGGACTGTTGAAAGCCTTTGGGAAGCCAGCAAACCTATGTGTCTTCTTTCAGTGAAAGAAAGATAAGCATAGGGACGTGGAACTGATCACAGTTAAACAAATATGCGTGACTGCAGATTTTCTGGTAGTCTGCGAGTTTGATTCTCTTTTCAAGTGAAGCTGTCAGATTCAATCATCATATTACCATCAGTTTAGCATTACAAATAAATAAAATGTGTAAATCTCTAGTGAGTAGGTTTCAGAGTGAATGATACTAGACTAATCAATCGGATAAATAAAGCGCTACTTTTTTCTGACAATTTCGCTGGCTACTCTTTCTCTTTCAACTTTTTATTTAAAATAGAAATTAAAATAAATCAAATTATGCACTGAAATGAAAATACTTCATCATTTAACAAATACATAGCAGGATTAACCTGTTGATAAATTCACACATGCTTCCTGTAAACAGTTTTATATTCATTTATATTCAATTTGCACTTTCCTGCTGATTGACTGGACCGAAGTGCTCGTTCTGAGGCTGAAATGTCGGCTCCTATTGTGTTGATGCTTCGACACTGTCTGGTCATGTAACTTGAAATCAACTGGTGGATGATGACTAGCAGTGGAATCCAGGACAACGTGCATTTCGTCTTATTTGTGACTCGTTACTAGATATACTGGCATTCCCCAGTCAGTAGTGATGAATTTGAGCCTCAGTAGTGACAGCATCTCTCACTGGGGAATGCAGGTATATCCAGTGACGAGTCCCTAATAGGGAGAAATCCGCATCCTGGATTCCACTACTAGTCATCATCCACCAGTTGACTTCAAGTTTTATATTCACTTGCGCATACTGTATTAAATTGAAACTAACTATTTTAAGCGAATTTAAGCATATTCATAAACATGTCAAACTATTAAGTCTGTCAAACCTCCCTTTTAACAATCAGTGTCAGTTTTCAGGAGGTAACTTTGCATTCAATTGGAAAAGACATTTCTTTATTTTAAGTAGCTTAAAAATCCCCATTCAGTCATATAAAAAGAGAAGATGTTCAGCGGAGAGACTCTTTTCTTTCCCTAATAAAACCAACATTCCGGACTTTTCTTCAATGTATCACTGTATTTCAATAGTAAATGGACGATATGATAATCTTTGTATATTGTTGAAGAAATTAATATTTTACGCAAAACACATACGTGCACATACACACTTTCAACAAAGCTTTAGACTTCGTTTCTATCAACGAATATCGACCGTCGTAAAAACCTTGTATAATTAGATTCTTAAAACCAGTTTACAGGGTTTTACCATCAAGCAAATACAACAAAAGAAATATAAAGAAGAAATATAAAACTGACTTTTTGTTTATCATTTTTGGCGCGTTTATGCACTGTCTTCAAACGGTCCAAATCCAGTCTAGCAGTTTCCAAGTTTTCTCGTTCTTGCTATCATTACAAATAAAGAAAAACTGGATAATTTCAATTTAATAAAATTATCAGGAAAAATCTGATTAAATACAGAAAGAATTTGAGGAGATAGCATGCGTAAAATCTTTCTCACCTAGGTACAGATTGTATTTACAAGATGGGCTTAATAACCTGTTAAAATACTATTTATTACTGCAGCTTAATATTCCTCAAACTGGGAGTGGATATTTCGAGATGACATGTCTCCATAATTAACTTTCTTGAAGTATTTCCGAATCTGACAACTCGAAGTGGCGCACTTCTATGAAAGGTTCTATATTAGCCTGTTAATGTGTCTGAAGTTCTAACATTGCCTAGAAATAAAAGTATCTTTCAGGAAGTGCAGCTGTAAGCCACTGACAAACATTTATCAACATACACTCAAAGAATTGGACAAATTGGTTGTGAATATCAGTCACAATCTACCATGAACATGATGCAACGTTGCTGCCGTTATTACTGCTCTAGTATGCAATTGCAAAGCTGAACAGAATAGTCAACATCTACACTATCTCTATCCAAATAAACAATTTACGAAAGACAGTCAGACAAACAAGTCACTTCCAGTCATAACATGAAATTACACCCGTTCAAATTGCCACACTGAAGTAATATCTATAAAACAAGAGAAATGTACTGATAACACAGTGAATGAACATGGATCCTTCGAAAAAGAAGATAGCGAAGTGAGAATTGCCGAAAATGTTCAGAACTTCAAAGACAACTGCGTAAATATGGCATATTATGTAAGCATTCAAGTCGTATCAGCACGAGTCTCCAAACTATGAAATTACTAACATAGGAATGTAGAATTAATTATATGGATTTGTATAACAATTACAAACTTTGTGCATTGATCGCATGCTTCAATCTGACTACACCTTGCTCTTTTGCAACCCTTCCCACTCCCCAACCCGGAAGTCTTCCGTTTCAAAGGCGAACACTTTGTAATTCATGTGTACAAGAGTGGAATCCAGTAGCTTTGTTTCACAGAATATCTATCCTCACATTACAATGGGTATTCGCTGTGGAAAAAAAATAAACATGTCACTTTCTATACTAACTACCGGCGATAAGATTTTCACCAATTGGATATATTCTGATCAGTAAGCATATGTTTATCAGTTACATTTTGGAAATACGTTATGCAACCTAAAAAACAACAGTCAGTGTCTTCAACTCTCTGAGTGAATTGAACCATTTGCTTGCTATATTAGAACACGTTTAGACAGGTTTTATTAAAATAGAAATATCATATTGATGCCAGAGTTGATAAGTCTTGTTTAAACCTGAATCAAAAGAAAAGTTAACGTGTCATTTCAACGTCTACTATCATAATAAAATTAATCATGAACTTACTTTGGCAATTTTGGCTTCATTTGATATATATGCACGTAACCATTCAATATAATCTGCAGTAACTGTCTCTTGTAATTTTTGTTCAGCTTGCCCAATTTTTATTTGACTCGCTGCACAAGTCTTAAGTGCTGAACCTAATCATTATAGAAACAGATATATATTTATACATAATTATCTTTTAATCATAGATATTCTTATTGATTGATAATGTTAGCTAATGTGTTGAGTGAGTGATCCAGGGTGCGAAATCGTTGAATGAGTGCCATTTTAAATCTTGTGGAGAGGCATAATTTGTCTATTTGGAGTTACTGAAAGGCTTAAAATCAAAGATTTGAAACCACCAATATCGTAGTTCACAACCAATCACTAGAATAGAAGTTTAACCACACTTCATTCATTTTTAAATCATGACAATTCTTAATATCATCATCTCATATCTTATTCCTCTGATTAAATGTCTTTCTCCATCTATTATTCCCTGCCTCTTTACTCTACTTTACGACGTAGCAACTGGATTTGTTCTTACCTCTGTGAAAAGTAATGAAATGCTGAGTGGTTAGCTGTCAGCATTCACAGTCTAGATACTAGAAAAATTATGTTTGCGGCAACAAAAGAAATCTGGTACCATGATAATGTTTTTATTTTCAAAACTGTTAGCACATTTAATTTGCCAATCAATGGGTAATTAAGTTCTACAGACACAGACAAGCTTTAGACGTAAACCCCAACACATCTTTCTCTTTATGCATAGATTTCATATGAACTTTGTCAGCTTTTGCATTCCTTCTAATATTTCTTACCGCACTTATTGACAATCATCCCGATGCCACAAAGAATTGTAACAAGCAATACCTTAATACATTCAATTGCTTGATAGAAATGCGTCTTAGCTAAGTCATGGAACAATACTGTAGTTTTAAATGGGCATTCCTTTGCACGAGTAGATTAATAGCTGGAGTTTCAAAAAAGGTATACTTTGACAGAATCTTAAAAATTCTAGTCATCTGTGAAGTCGTGGATGCACATCATTAAAAATCTGTAAACATCACTGAAATAGCAGTTCAAAATCCTCTCTTCCTTTCCAATGTTTCTTCAGTTGGTATTAAATCGCAATGAAAACTGTCCGAAAATTAACCTCTTCCTCTTTTGACAAATAGTCGAAACATCTCACCTCTCAATATTATTCACCATTAAAACTACAGCTCATCAGTTAATCATTTTTATCTTTTCCTAATGTAAAGACAATTCTTTTTAAGATGAACCTTGAAAAGAAGTTTATCCTTTCACAATATGACACGATATTAGAATATAAACTAGAAACTTTATATGACCATGCAGTGAACTACAATGTATTATGTGTGGAAAAAAATACATTCATAAAGTTGAAATATGTTTAGATCACATTTTATTTAATTATCGTTCTTAGGTTTTAGGGGATTTCATGCAAAGTATCTTTCAGTATATTATCCAGTTGGCATCATTATACAGTATTAGAATTCATGCAAACAAAATATTACTTTGAATTTCACGGAATACTAACTCTAATCACCGCTGAAAAAAATCATTGCGAAGGCAAAACATCGGTCCATGAGCCACAACGAAAAACGTACTACACCAGTATATACATTTATATCGTTTTCTAAACTTGTAAACTTTAAAATTTCTGTGTTGAAAGTGTCTCTTTCCGCTAAATTAAAAGCTTATGACTAACAATGTATTGATATTCGTGAAGAATTAGAGAAACAGAAATTGCATCACCTTTTATACAGAGGGAATGTACTGAATTCAGTAATGGTATATGTTATCGTTATCCTACACCAGTCGATTCATAAATATGATACCTCTGAATGAAACCAGTTTGTATACTTTTCTGATCAAATAATAAATCACTCACGAGATCTACTTAATAAATGCATGCTAGTATCTTTTGTACCAATTCACGTTTTTAATATTATATATAGCAAAACATGAGTAAAATTTGATTGATTATGATAGTTCGTTCAAGTGATTAGTGTAAAAATGCGAATCAAAATGTGCTGGTTTAGAAGACTGAATGAAAATTAAACATTGCATTGCTTGAATCATTGTTTCATACAGATAGACAATTCTCTTCTTAAATGTGCTGAATAATCGATAATACAATAGCACTGATACTTTTAAAAACTAAAGGAACAATAACTTTTTGTTCGGTAATGGAAGAATATGTTCTCTGATATGCAAGTTCTTCAGCGTGATTGTCTGAATGTTTAATAAAGTTTAATGTAATAAGAAGCTGCAGTTAACCTAAAGACACTGAGAATCATTTTAGAATGGGGAAGTATTCTTATCAAGAAACAAAAGGTCTTAAATTGTTCCGAACTACTAGAGTACTTTCTGTTTGTACTATGACTAATGGTTAAATTAGTTTCGCCACTGAAATAAATATAAATCCATATGTATAAGTGTTTCTACCAATCACCAGCACAATTGATGAATAAATGTGCATATTACAAAAACTTAATTTCAGCTTTAGTGATAATTTACCAAGTAAACTATATCTAAACCATATATGTCACGAAACTGCTTGTTTTCGATTTCATTTCGGGCCTTCACCTTACAGTGTTAATCAGACCATTATTAGCACAAACTAGGTAGTTCTGCACGTTAGATATCCTACAGATTATCTGAAGTAAAACATAAGCTTCTGTTGATCATATCAGATTTTCCTTAAGTCTATAAATGTAGATTCAGAATGTAAAGAGTTAGAAACAGAATGCAGCAATACATAAATTAATATCAAAATGCAGTCAGAAGAATATTACGACATCTCATAACTTGCCGCCAGGAGTTCTTGCTCCAAGAAGGTCTCCGATATTGTTCATACTATCTCCCAGTTGTTCACCAGCACTTATTCGTATTTTCTTTCTGTCCATATTTTTGAGAATAAGATCTTCAACTCGTTGAGCTATAACAAAGGGGAAAATTCATCATTTATTGACTACATTATTTCCATTACAACTAACAATTACCATTCCATAAGTTGAAATCATAGATAGCTTCTCAGTTATGCCAGTTAAATTTACTAATTTATTTTTTCTAATTAACTTGGTGCAGTGATGATATAGCGGTTAGGACGCTCGCCGACCATGCAAATGGTTCGGGGTTCGATCCCCGGCCGACGCACTCCTTTACCTGGCTGAGCCAGAAATAATGCTGGTAAAGAGGAAAGGTCGGGCATGAATCTAGCAACCCCATCCTGTAAAATATACACCGCTACAGAAACTTCAAGCCACTAGCTTGAAGTCCTATGTTCCACTGGGGAACGTGAAGGAAAAAAACTTGGTGAAGTATGTAAATTCTAAATAGCAAAAATGGTTATAACTGCAACTTAATTTAGGATTTTAAGTGTTAATAGCATGATGAAACTCTTCTGAAGCGTTGTTATTGTTATTGATGTCGCTCTTACCTAAGAGGACGAAATCATCAACTTTTCTGTTAAGAACTCCTCATATCAGTATGCCATGGGCACGTGTTAATACTGCAGTACAATTTTATGAATTTTATTGTACGTCTTTGAAGGAGTGGGTAGAAAAATTTATCAACTGCCGATAACAAATTCTAGCTTCTAGTTCTATTATTACAAGGGTCATTTCATCTTCAAACGCGTTTCGATTAATTGTTGATATTAATTTTCAATCCTGTTACGTTTATAGCCTTTAGGACTCTAATTACACCCCAAGGAAAAGTTAACAGGTTTTAGTTATATGGTTTACTCATAACTTTTAAATTAAGGACCAAATGAAACCTCGATAACAAAAATTAACTATAATAACAAAGATTTAAAATGACTGAACGGTGACAGTTATGTCTAACAAATCATGTAGATTTCTTGACGTTTAATAGAAGTTAGTAGAAATTGCTACATAGAACGTAACTGTTTAACTACATAGTGACGCACTTTTTCAGCAAAATCACCGCAACGAATTCGTTTGTGAACAACATTGTTTGTTCAGTGAAATTCTTTGTTAATCCAAAAGGCAGTTGTGATTACCGCAGTTCTGCACCACTATTTCAGTAATTTGCATCTTTAATGAATGGCTCTGCAACAGCAAATAGTTTTCACAAAAAGTTGAAACCTACGAGCCACCTAGCGAAACACTGTTGCATGTGCCTTAAATAATTCACTAACAGCACAGTTTCTATTACAAAGTCAGAGTGTAAAAGTCAATTTAATCAAATATGATAGTATAAACGTTATGTGACTCGCATGTCTTTCTCTTGTTTAATTCTATTTCGTTGTAAATTTCTTATTTTTTTTAAATACTTCAGAAAATTAGGGTCCCACCTTTATTCAAGATTACATCAAAACCTATCATTTGTTCTTGAAACTTTTAGTGGGTTGGCTTAGTCCTATTTCTTGAGTAAATATACTGACCGAAACTAAAAACATACTGACAGAATTGGTCACTTTAACATAAGGGGTGTGTTGATAAAAACCTTAAGGGAAACAACCACAAATGAATTTACTACAGCAGATTTTTTACGAAAACTGGAATTATTATCACTCATTACATTTCATATTAAATTCTGATTTTCCTTCTAATTTTTTTTCTAATATCAGAAATGTGGCCTACAGAACTAAGATCACTTGTTCATATTTGGAAATGACTTGAATATGTACCCAAGGTTATGTTGGTGTAATACGCTTGAAGTTATAATTTTGTTCTTTCCAGAAATTCTTTTCATGCCATATATTTCTGTAATTAATCATGCCTTCAGTCTTTAAGCAGAAACATGAAACTATAATTGATGTTTGTCTATATATATCACATAGTTCCTCTAAAAGACATCTGCCGTCTTTAAAAGCAGTTATCAGATAGTTCTATTGAACATATTGCTCAAAACATTGCATAGTGATGTTTGTCTTTCATTTAAACCAATAGGTTACCTTTATAAAATCTCGAAGAAAAGACTGAGAAAATTTGTTTTATCCAAATCTCGCAATGTATTAGTGCAACACATTTCGGACCTTCTGATCGCACATCTACTTGCCAAACATATTCATATATAAGGTGACAGTATAAGTAATAGGGAAATTTCACTAATAAATGTCAGAACTTTTGCGGATCAAGACTACGGGGAAGAGGTATAATGACCAAATCATCACTCGTAAACATCCTGACCTATATTGATAAAAAATTTGATCCTTTACGCTCTGATACCTTACATGTAAATATGCATGGCAAGTACATGAGTGCCTTTTGTTCAGAGTTCTGTATCGTAACAGATACCGCTCAACCAAATATCAAATCAAAGGGACTATAATTTTCCAGAACACCAAAAGCATGAAATAAATTGTGATTTCCACGGTGAGTCTCACCTGGATTTGGTTGAATCATATTTTCAGTCTGTTCTATGAGACTTTCCGCCCATTTTCTTCGCTTTTCACCTTCTTTAATCAGTTCATCTAGTGCTGCATCCAACGGTGTTCGTTCAGCAATACTGAATGCCTCTTCCGTCATCTGCAGTGGTTTTACTTGCAATCAATTATTAAAAACACACCTGTATAACACGCCCGAAAAAGTTGTTTGCATTTGTCTGAAATGTCTGAAAATCCATGCTCTTCTTGTCAAAGTTTTGCAATTCTAATCTCACAGTTACAGATTACACTGCTTAAAAAGCGAGCTTAAATCATCAACTAACTTAAACAAACATAATTTCCAATATCCAATAGCATTCTTTGGTGAATAAGTGTAGGCTAGTTTTATTCCTTTGTGCTTCTTGGTTATGAGGCAAGGGTGCCTGGTCTTCGTAAAACTTTTGCGTAGTTCGTCCCGCCACTATACAGTTGTAGATTTGGTTGACTCCAAAAGGAGTGGCACTGGGAATTATATGTATCTTATAGCATGTGGTCTGTTAAGACATTGTTACTAGTGTGAATAAAGTTGGTGCTTTCACCCGTCTTTCGTCCAGTGTCGGCCACAAAAAAAGAGGTAATAATAACATATACAATTAATGTTGGTTATGTAGACTGAAAAAAAAAAGAAAACAGGCGGCTAATGAAATCTGAAACTGATATCTACTTGTATAGTACAAAAATAAATACGTATGTATACGTATCAGTAGTAATAATGGTGTTAAGGGCATAGCAGTTGTAGTGGCCAGGAGAGTAAGACAAGAGAGAATATGAAGTTAAACGATGAGTTTAGGTGTCTACCCATTAATAGTGTGTGAATTTTTGGGGGATAGGCTTTGGATGCAGCTCTTGTTTCGCTGCATAATTGTTCAGCCTTCTCTTAAAGCTGTCCGCTGGCGGTGCAGTACCTACGTCTGCCAGTAATGAGTTCCAGGTACGGTTAACTCTCAATGGAAAGAATTGGGAGCGCGTTCGAATCTTCGCCCTTTAGTGAGCTATCCTTTGTGGTAAAAAACCTATGATTACTGGACAGATATTTCATTCTAGTTTCAGACTGTTCATCAGTACGCATCCACTGGGATTCGAACCCATCAGAGACCACCTCAGACTTCTGATCTTATATTTTATCCAGTGAAAATATTAAGTAGTTCAGGCTTTTCACTTTTATAGCCATATGGTTAATGCAAACATACGCAGTCAAAAAAATCTTGTTAATTGATCAAAAAATTTCAAGACATTGATAGCCAAGAGGACGATGTGTGTTTAATGTTTTAAAAAGCCCAAATAAAATCACTCCTAACGAGCTAATTTAAAATTCTTCGATATTACGAGGTGCTTTTAATTCCGCTGCTGCTAGCCTAATGGTGGCGACGTGGTGACATCCTAAATAGAAAGTCGTCCGTAACAGAAATACCTATAACGATTGTTCACCAAAAGGTATAAACCCATCTTGATCTGTGTAATCCACTTGAAGTCCATCAACGCTTCTCCTCCTGAAAACCTATTATATTACTGATGAAATACAATCCAAAGAAAGTTGGTAGTCCACAGAATGAAAGATTCATTTCGTTTTTCAAGTGAACTTGGTAATTAGATGTTTCACACAAATTCCCAGTATCATATGACTTTTTCGAACAGGGAAAATCAGATGCCGACAATCGTAGTCACTTTTCCATCCTGAAAGCTAGTTAACAATAATAATTTATATTTCGTATGTACGGGTAAGTTTACAAGAAATGTATGCCATTTTCACAGGCACGATCAGTAATGTTATAAATTACAATCCTGAAGTGTCATAAATTATTACTTTTTCAAAAGTTTGAATTGTTCAATTATTGTACAAGCAATCAGAACAGGTTCTTATAAATGTTAAATTGTAAACCGTTTACTAAGATCACCATCAAAGTTGAGCAACAACCCAAACTTCGTTCCGTTTCCTGCTGATAGTTATGGTAAACCAGTGAACAGCAAATATCTGGGTGAGTGCTATGTCACCCTGTGATTGAACGCTATTTCAGGAAGAGGAGAAAATTCTGCGCAGCTGCAAAATGGTATAAAATGCGATCATGAATAATACATTATTGGAAGTATATTTACAAGATAAATACAAGGAGAAGAAGCTATATAGTACTTGAAATGATAGTATGCATTTGCAGTATTTTATGCTAACCATATTGGTCTAAGCATGGAAACTATCATATTTCCGATGAAAAGATAGCTTTGTTCAAACATTGGTGTTGTTGTGTTGTTAATCAAAGCAACCAGACTTTGGGCAAGCAACAAATATGAGCAAAGAGCAAGTCTTAGCTTCAATAAAGGCCTAGGTTGTTAAGATCAGGTAGAGTATAATAGTGCGTAAATAAAAAGATTATTGTGAGGTAGGTAAGTGATATTTAAGTGAGGAGTGAATTCAAAGATATGGAAAATTAGAAGGCGTAGAACAAGCTCACCTGTAAGATGCCTCACGAATTTCTGTAGGGCCCAACGGGTAGCATCTTGACAAGAAGCTGAACAGGCTTGTAGATGGTAGAAGTAAAATAACTTTTTTTATAATTTAGATCTGTACAACCCTCATTATTATTTTTTGTTGAGGGTCCAGACTAATGTTTAATTCTCGAGCTGTCAAAAAATGCATGCTGCTGTCCTACAGATTGGAGCGATTCACAATTGTGACCACTACCATATCTGCTGATCAGCATGCGCCACCCTCCCTCCATTTTGATGTTAAGCTCTAAGATTTTTCTGCAAACTGTAGTTGCAGTATTGCAATGCTTTAAGCCCGTCCCAGTCATACAGTATGCTGCACATTAATGGCTTTCATGACAAGCGCTTCCCATTAGGTCACCAGATACATCGATACCTGAGGACATTCTTAGCAGTATCACCTTTATACATGCATACATGTATACAAGTATTTTTACAAATGCCTACGAAATCGCGTTTAAGAAGTATAAAGTATAGAAGTAGCTAGTATTACAGCAACTAAGTTGTAGTCCATTTAGCAGCGTAAAAAGTGTAGTGGAACAATTAGTGATAAAATTATTTATAATGATCCTGAAGAAAACAGCCGGTTAGAAGAGCTAGTTATGCTAAACTTTCATGACCGATTTTCATACGGTGCGCATTAGATATTGCAAAGTATGTAACAACAGAAGACAAGGGCCAGGCAACAGATCGTTTATTACGGAAAATCAACAAGTATTTATAGATTTTGATGTACATTATTGTAGGTTAATGTTAATAGAAAATACAGTCTGTTGATTGGTTGTTTCTCACACAAGGTTAACCTTGCATCTCTTGTGGCTGTAACAGTTCATCTATATATTAACTGTATCCGCCTGTCCATCTTGACCTTTGACCTCAATTACTGTCAAACAATTTGGCTAGCAACCATCTCTCACCACACTCGTCCCCCCGTCAAAGACTTGCGACTGAAGTTGGTTCGGTCTTCTCGGTTCTTGGGGCTTTGCTCTTTTGTCTTGCTGTCTAGAATCTTGGCGCTTGCGGATGTCCACTTGTTTAACGGTGTTTACCATTGCGATTGTGTCTGCGTAACCCCATCTCAACGTGACCATATATGGTCCTTCCCACTTTGGAAACTGTTTACCTGACCCTGTCGCACATTCGTAGGTATTTCGCCTCACACTTCCATGTGCTGCTTTCTCCCGACCTCCCAGCAGCGTCCCAAGTAGCAGCCTCATCGCTAACAGATCTTGAACGCCACTCAACTGCGAAGAAGCCTCAAAGTCCTGCCCGAAGATCCATATGTCTCCATTATAAACTGCAGGGCATAGGCTTTCCATTTGTCGGTAGGCAGCGACACCAAATGTAACAACAGAAGACAAGGGCCAGGCAACAGATCGTTCATTACGGAAAATCAACAAGTATTTATAGATTTTGATGTACATTAATGTAGGTTAATGCTAATAGAAAATACAGTCTGTTGATTGGTTGTTTCTCACACAAGGTTAACCTTGCATCTCTTGTGGCTGTAACAGTTCATCTATATATTAACTGTATCCGCCTGTCCATCTTGACCTTTGACCTCAATTACTATCAAACAATTTGGCTAGCAACCATCTCTCACCACAAGTAACCCTTCAACTTATATAATGTTAAAAATACTGCGAAATATTACAAAGATTATACGTTTTAGAAAAGTATATGAGAAAAGGTGGTTATTGGCTGAGTAAAGTCATTTAGACACAAAAATAGCATTGTATTATTAACTGTATATACATATGTAAAATATCAAAAGGTGTGGTTGCTAATATAATTGTTTCTAGAAATACTTATATTAACATAACTTTTTGTGGGCTATACAGAAAGGAAAATCAGTAAATTAGCTAA
Organism: Trichobilharzia szidati; assembly: GCA_944472155.2. Taxonomy (NCBI): domain Eukaryota; kingdom Metazoa; phylum Platyhelminthes; class Trematoda; order Strigeidida; family Schistosomatidae; genus Trichobilharzia; species Trichobilharzia szidati. The sequence continues at coordinate 45,781,386 of OX235271.1, forward strand.
ACGTTCGCTGCGTAAGTATTAGAGTCGAGTTATTTGTAACTGACTAAGCTGAAGACTGGACCGGCTTTCATTTACCATTTCACCAACATTTGTGGTCCTTTAGACAAGCTAGGGTGGACATGTTAATGTGTCTTTCTAGGCTCCGTTTGAACCCATAGGGGGTTTCACAACATCTAAATTCAGATGGTAGTTGGTTCCAAAGAGTGCCATATTTAATGGTGAAAAAGTTTGCCCATATGGATTTTCTGTGGGTACCCACCTTGACAAGGCAGTCGTGGTTTTGCAGCTGATATGATTAAATATTTTCCCATGTTAAAATAATAATTATTATTATATGCACAAAAACATAAATTTACATGAAAATGCATGCCATTTTTACAGGCACGATCAAGTATGATATAATCTCAAATAGTAGATTCTCTACAAGTTAATAATGTTTCAACAGCTAAATATTTGATATATGTATAAATAGACTCTTTGTCTGACCTATGACGTATCATTATTGAATTGAACAGCAGTCCTCCAGGTCGCGCAGGAAAATCGACTTCGTTTCGTTTTCAACCCGTAGTTGTAGGCATACGATAACCAACCAATATTGAGGTAAGTACAACGTTTACAAGGGATAGTAGTCTGTTTTAGAAAAGTAAAGGTGCTAAGGTGAATCATTAAAGTGTAATGAAATAGGTAAATGCAATGTATCATTAATATATGCATTCATAAAGGAAATACAATGGGAAACTATAATCCCTAGACTGACAAAGTTCATTTGCAATGTATAATGCTACCCTATAGGTTTTACTATCATGTTGTCCACTTTTGGTTTAATACAATTATCCACAAGCCGGTTGTTTTTATTTCATACCTTTTTGTGTATTTAGTGCACAACCGTGCCCTATAGAGAATAGGAATAAAATAAGTCGAATCAAATTCATAAAGAGTTATAAAATGTTAGGTTTAGTGGAATATAATGAGCAAGTGAAGACGTTATTAGAAAATGAATGAGATGAGACATTGTTAAGTGATATTCGAAGATACGACAAAGGAAAGCATGTTAATTTATAAGGTGCCCCATAAATCTGTGCAGAGCGCTCGTGGTCGCATCTCAGCAATAGGCTGAGCGATTGGTATATGTTTAAAGGTGGATGAGTTGCTATAACAATGTTTCCTAATGACTTTGAATAGTAGAAATAAGTTGCACTTCACTCTCCTTAACCACAGAGTTTCTAAATTCAGACGCATACACCTGTCAACATATTCCACTTGTTGGTCAAATCCTATTATGCGTTTCGTTAGGAATCTCTGAACACTTTCGATTTTTTTCGGTCTGCAGACCTTAGATTACTATACAGGAGAGCACCATATTCAAGTTTGGGGCAGATACATGTTCTACATATAGCTGATCTTGCTTCTTGGGTGTAGAAGTAACGCAGTACAAAGCCAATGAGTCGTTTACAGTCAGATAAAACCTTATTTGCATGATCGGAAAAGGTTAAATGTGAGTATGTTATCCCGAGATCTGTGACAGTGTTCAGTTTCGAGAGGAGCTCACCGTACATATATAGGCACATTCCCGGTTTCCAGCGTCCCAGGTGGGCTATTCCTCACTTGTCTGGGTTGAAAGTCAGTTGCCACTGTTCGCTCCAATCGCCTAGATTGTTTAAGTCATGTTGGATTTTGCTTTCGACGCTCATATCATCGTACCCGTAATCATATACTATCTTGAGATCATCTGCAAAGAGGTATGGCTTGCCATACTTGATCACAGAGACTATGTCATTTATAAATAAGAGGAATAGAATAGAGCCAAGAACGCTACCCTGTATTACACCACTAGTTGTCGGCTTTGATGAAGACAGCTGGTGGTTGATTTTGACTAATTGCTCTCTTTCTGTGAGAAAAGAATTTATCCATCTGAGAGGTTTCCCGGTTATTCCGTAGGACTGGAGTTTCGTTATGAGTCTGGTATGTGAGACTTTATCGAAGGCCTTGCTAACGTCGAGAAATAATGTCGTTACCGAACGCCCATTATCAATGCGTTGTGTAATGTAGTCAAAATAATCTAAGTGGCGATTAGTGCACGACTTTATACCTGTGGAACAGTATTGTGATGGGGATGGCAGGTCATTTGAGAATAAGTACTGAATGACTTGACTCTTTAATATCTTTTCCATCACACGTGAAACTACAGGCGTGATGTTGATGGGGTGGTAGTTGTTGACATCAGTTATGGGCTGGTATTTATGGTTAGGTACAATATAAGACTTCTTCCAGCAGGTAGGGTATGTTCCATCGCTTAGTGAAATTGAGTATAACTTGAGCAGGAGTAAATTCATGTCACTTCCACCGTTTTTCAGCAGAATGGAAGATATACCGCCTGGACCAGGAGTGTTACCAGCTTAAGATTTGCGATAGCTTTATGGATCTCGTGTGTGGTGGAAAGTATGCCACTTAGATATTTGTCTGTTATTCGTGGAAAATTCACGACCTGGTTGTTCTCTAAGGTGTTCAGTCCGGCAAAGCGCTTGCTAAACAGTTCTCAGATCACCCTGGTCTTCTCGTAAGCAATGCAATCAAATTATATCATTTTTGGACAGGCTGTTTTGGAGTTTCTCAACCTACTTTTGAAAAGTCCAGCTATTTCTCCTGAGTTATGCATTAGCTGAATGACCTGCATTTCTTTGTTTCTAAAGCTTACATTTCTCAACTATTCAACTCTAGTGAGAACAGACGTAATAGCAATTAATGATGATGGGTCATGTTATCTGCAGTATTTTATTGAGTGCTTTCGTAGAATTCTCCTTAACGATGCTGGATTATAATAGCTTTGGGGAATTTTAAGCTAGGAATCTTTTCACCTGAAGAGATAAACAGTTTAACATAAGAAAAGCAGGTGCATATGTGGTCGATATAAAGTGCAAATAAGAGGGCACTACAATTCTATCCCGAAATACACCAGAAGTGGTTTGGGTTTGCAAGTCACATATCCAAGTCTAAATATTTGGGACTTTTGTTAAGCAGTGACCTAACCTGTTCTAATAGAGGGTCATGCATTCCTAAAGAATTCAGCCTACGTGTCAGCAGCAGAAAGTCGAGGCGGTCAAATGCCTTAGAAATGTTAAAGTAGGTGACAAGTACTAGTTGTCGTCTGTCACGACTACTGGTCGCAAAATTAAAGAAGTGTAGGTGGCAGGTTAGACATGATCGGGATTCTAGGAATCCCTGTTGGTGCGGACTTGCAATACTGCAGCTAAGCATGTGTTTCAGTCTGTTATCTTTACCTATTCTCTCCGTAATTCTAGATGCTATAGTTTAGGTAGCGATTGGCCCGTAGTGCTGACTTCTGTTTTCTAGCTGAATTTGTGTTTAGGCATAATAAATATCATTTTTCATATGTCCGTGTAGGTTCAAGTTTCTAAGGGTATTGTGAAGATTTTAAGCAGTAATATGGGAGTGTCAGGACCACCGTATCATTTGCAGCCTTTGTTCAATTATAATAATATATATTTCATATAAACGGGTAAGCTAACATGATATGCATGCCATTTTTACAGGCACCATCAATTATGTTACAAATTACGATTGTGAATTAGCACAGATTATCACTTTTTCAAAAGTTCAAATTGTTGGATTATAGTACAAGCAGTCGGAACAGGTTCTTATAAATGTTAACTTGTAAATCATTCACGAAGGTCACCATCGAAGTTGAGCGTCAACCCAAACTTCGTTAAACCCATGACCGTTTCAACTGGCTTCTCTTGTCTCCTATAACCCTCTGAGTTTTGGAGCTATTTTCCGATTAACCGGGGATGTTTTTGAGGGCCACATGCAGAGCCAACCCTGCTGATATTAACTCCTAATGGCTGTTGTTAAACTGTTCATTCAGCATATCAAAATACTGCCCCTATGCAAATGATTCACTCTCACCATGTAAGCACCCCCAAATGTGTGGATATCACGCCGGATGATATAAGCACCAATTTTATTTCTTCATACTGTAGTAGGAGAAAAGAACCCGATTTCTTACCTTGGGGGACCCCACTTTTCATCAGTGCAGTAAATCAAATCTGCTTGACAATGACCAATACTAATCTGCATTCAGTTGAATTCACATCTGGTATTACTTGCAAAAAATGATGTCAAAATCTTAAAAATTAATCACTCATTTTAAATTAATACACAATTTGAACATAAAACAAGATACGATGCCGCACACAACAAAGTTACATGGAGGAATTGACTTCAAGCTTTATTTTTTCCCAAATATTTGTAATTTATCCGACACGTACTTGGGCTTTTTTTGTTAATGCGAAGACAATATTTCTATATTTCTTTATGTGCTCCATTGAACGACTAACTATCAGAATGTGCTCACTAACTGATGTCAGAGAGGACAGCAACCATGTAATTTCACTATAAATCAAATTCATGTAATTTAAATAATACTTATCCATGCCTGTACAACTGGTGTGTCCTACATTGATAGGAAATATATATTATTATATCAAGACCTCTGTGACCTTCGTTTCCCAACTTTTAATCTTGAGGAGGTCCTGAATGTGGCCTCACACCATATTATTTTTTCGAATACTACTTAATTTCCCGTAAAGTCTTGCACGAGAAGCCTTATAAAGTGTTATACTGATGTTGGCGAATGTAGCATCAGCTCAGTAAGCCCAGCCGCCCTGTGCTGAAAGAGAATTATTGAAGCAAGAAAGCGCCTACTCTTGCACCTCACTGTTATCAGCAAAAGGCCTAATTAGGCTTAAAATGCTAAATAAGACCATCATGATTCTCCCTAATGATTTAAAAACAGCTGTACTCGCGATAACGGGACGGTTACTATTAGCCGAATTTCTCATTCTGAATTTGCAGATAGGCCGATGATGGCATTCTTGAAGTTTCTGGGGGACTTAGACTATTTTGGTGAAATTCTGTGCCGTTCGGCACGATCAAATCACATATAATTGTACAACCAATTCAGTTATCAAAATGAGGGGAAATTTTTTATAATAATAATTTTATATTTTCATATAAACGTAAATTTACATGAAAATGCATGCCATTTTTACAGGCACGATCAAGTATGATATGATCTCAAATAGTAGATTGTCTACAAGTTAATAATGTTTCAACAGCTAAATATTTGATATATGTATAAATAGACTCTTTGTCTGACCTATGACGTATCATTATTGAATTGAACAGCAGTCCTCCAGGTCGCGCAGGAAAATCGACTTCGTTTCGTTTTCAACCCGTAGTTGTAGGCATACGATAACCAACCAATATTGAGGTAAGTACAACGTTTACAAGGGATAGTAGTCTGTTTTAGAAAAGTAAAGGTGCTAAGGTGAATCATTAAAGTGTAATGAAATAGGTAAATGCAATGTATCATTAATATATGCATTCATAAAGGAAATACAATGGGAAACTATAATCCCTAGACTGACAAAGTTCATTTGCAATGTATAATGCTACCCTATAGGTTTTACTATCATGTTGTCCACTTTTGGTTTAATACAATTATCCACAAGCCGGTTGTTTTTATTTCATACCTTTTTGTGTATTTAGTGCACAACCGTACCCTATAGAGAATAGGAATAAAATAAGTCGAATCAAATTCATAAAGAGTTATAAAATGTTAGGTTTAGTGGAATATAATGAGCAAGTGAAGACGTTATTAGAAAATGAATGAGATGAGACATTGTTAAGTGATATTCGAAGATACGACAAAGGAAAGCATGTTAATTTATAAGGTGCCCCATAAATCTGTGCAGAGCGCTCGTGGTCGCATCTCAGCAATAGGCTGAGCGATTGGTATATGTTTAAAGGTGGATGAGTTGCTATAACAATGTTTCCTAATGACTTTGAATAGTAGAAATAAGTTGCACTTCACTCTCCTTAACCACAGAGTTTCTAAATTCAGACGCATACACCTGTCAACATATTCCACTTGTTGGTCAAACCCTATTATGCGTTTCGTTAGGAATCTCTGAACACTTTCGATTTTTTTCGGTCTGCAGACCTTAGATTACTATACAGGAGAGCACCATATTCAAGTTTGGGGCAGATACATGTTCTACATATAGCTGATCTTGCTTCTTGGGTGTAGAAGTAACGCAGTACAAAGCCAATGAGTCGTTTACAGTCAGATAAAACCTTATTTGCATGATCGGAAAAGGTTAAATGTGAGTATGTTATCCCGAGATCTGTGACAGTGTTCAGTTTCGAGAGGAGCTCACCGTACATATATAGGCACATTCCCGGTTTCCAGCGTCCCAGGTGGGCTATTCCTCACTTGTCTGGGTTGAAAGTCAGTTGCCACTGTTCGCTCCAATCGCCTAGATTGTTTAAGTCATGTTGGATTTTGCTTTCGACGCTCATATCATCGTACCCGTAATCATATACTATCTTGAGATCATCTGCAAAGAGGTATGGCTTGCCATACTTGATCACAGAGACTATGTCATTTATAAATAAGAGGAATAGAATAGGGCCAAGAACGCTACCCTGTATTACACCACTAGTTGTCGGCTTTGATGAAGACAGCTGGTGGTTGATTTTGACTAATTGCTCTCTTTCTGTGAGAAAAGAATTTATCCATCTGAGAGGTTTCCCGGTTATTCCGTAGGACTGGAGTTTCGTTATGAGTCTGGTATGTGAGACTTTATCGAAGGCCTTGCTAACGTCGAGAAATAATGTCGTTACCGAACGCCCATTATCAATGCATTGTGTAATGTAGTCAAAATAATCTAAGTGGCGATTAGTGCACGACTTTGTACCTGTGGAACAGTATTGTGATGGGGATGGCAGGTCATTTGAGAATAAGTACTGAATGACTTGACTCTTTAATATCTTTTCCATCACACGTGAAACTACAGGCGTGATGTTGATGGGGTGGTAGTTGTTGACATCAGTTATGGGCTGGTATTTATGGTTAGGTACAATATAAGACTTCTTCCAGCAGGTAGGGTATGTTCCATCGCTTAGTGAAATTGAGTATAACTTGAGCAGGAGTAAATTCATGTCACTTCCACCGTTTTTCAGCAGAATGGAAGATATACCGCCTGGACCAGGAGTGTTACCAGCTTAAGATTTGCGATAGCTTTATGGATCTCGTGTGTGGTGGAAAGTATGCCACTTAGATATTTGTCTGTTATTCGTGGAAAATTCACGACCTGGTTGTTCTCTAAGGTGTTCAGTCCGGCAAAGCGCTTGCTAAACAGTTCTCAGATCACCCTGGTCTTCTCGTAAGCAATGCAATCAAATTATATCATTTTTGGACAGGCTGTTTTGGAGTTTCTCAACCTACTTTTGAAAAGTCCAGCTATTTCTCCTGAGTTATGCATTAGCTGAATGACCTGCATTTCTTTGTTTCTAAAGCTTACATTTCTCAACTATTCAACTCTAGTGAGAACAGACGTAATAGCAATTAATGATGATGGGTCATGTTATCTGCAGTATTTTATTGAGTGCTTTCGTAGAATTCTCCTTAACGATGCTGGATTATAATAGCTTTGGGGAATTTTAAGCTAGGAATCTTTTCACCTGAAGAGATAAACAGTTTAACATAAGAAAAGCAGGTGCATATGTGGTCGATATAAAGTGCAAATAAGAGGGCACTACAATTCTATCCCGAAATACACCAGAAGTGGTTTGGGTTTGCAAGTCACATATCCAAGTCTAAATATTTGGGACTTTTGTTAAGCAGTGACCTAACCTGTTCTAATAGAGGGTCATGCATTCCTAAAGAATTCAGCCTACGTGTCAGCAGCAGAAAGTCGAGGCGGTCAAATGCCTTAGAAATGTTAAAGTAGGTGACAAGTACTAGTTGTCGTCTGTCACGACTACTGGTCGCAAAATTAAAGAAGTGTAGGTGGCAGGTTAGACATGATCGGGATTCTAGGAATCCCTGTTGGTGCGGACTTGCAATACTGCAGCTAAGCATGTGTTTCAGTCTGTTATCTTTACCTATTCTCTCCGTAATTCTAGATGCTATAGTTTAGGTAGCGATTGGCCCGTAGTGCTGACTTCTGTTTTCTAGCTGAATTTGTGTTTAGGCATAATAAATATCATTTTTCATATGTCCGTGTAGGTTCAAGTTTCTAAGGGTATTGTGAAGATTTTAAGCAGTAATATGGGAGTGTCAGGACCACCGTATCATTTGCAGCCTTTGTTCAATTATAATAATATATATTTCATATAAACGGGTAGGCTAACATGAAATGCATGCCATGTTTACAGGCACCATCAATTATGTTACAAATTACGATTGTGAATTAGCACAGATTATCACTTTTTCAAAAGTTCAAATTGTTGAATTATAGTACAAGCAGTCGGAACAGGTTCTTATAAATGTTAACTTGTAAATCATTCACGAAGGTCACCATCGAAGTTGAGCGTCAACCCAAACTTCGTTAAACCCATGACCGTTTCAACTGGCTTCTCTTGTCTCCTATAACCCTCTGAGTTTTGGAGCTATTTTCCGATTAACCGGGGATGTTTTTGAGGGCCACATGCAGAGCCAACCCTGCTGATATTAACTCCTAATGGCTGTTGTTAAACTGTTCATTCAGCATATCAAAATACTGCCCCTATGCAAATGATTCACTCTCACCATGTAAGCACCCCCAAATGTGTGGATATCACGCCGGATGATATAAGCACCAATTTTATTTCTTCATACTGTAGTAGGAGAAAAGAACCCGATTTCTTACCTTGGGGGACCCCACTTTTCATCAGTGCAGTAAATCAAATCTGCTTGACAATGACCAATACTAATCTGCATTCAGTTGAATTCACATCTGGTATTACTTGCAAAAAATGATGTCAAAATCTTAAAAATTAATCACTCATTTTAAATTAATACACAATTTGAACATAAAACAAGATACGATGCCGCACACAACAAAGTTACATGGAGGAATTGACTTCAAGCTTTATTTTTTCCCAAATATTTGTAATTTATCCGACACGTACTTGGGCTTTTTTTGTTAATGCGAAGACAATATTTCTATATTTCTTTATGTGCTCCATTGAACGACTAACTATCAGAATGTGCTCACTAACTGATGTCAGAGAGGACAGCAACCATGTAATTTCACTATAAATCAAATTCATGTAATTTAAATAATACTTATCCATGCCTGTACAACTGGTGTGTCCTACATTGATAGGAAATATATATTATTATATCAAGACCTCTGTGACCTTCGTTTCCCAACTTTTAATCTTGAGGAGGTCCTGAATGTGGCCTCACACCATATTATTTTTTCGAATACTACTTAATTTCCCGTAAAGTCTTGCACGAGAAGCCTTATAAAGTGTTATACTGATGTTGGCGAATGTAGCATCAGCTCAGTAAGCCCAGCCGCCCTGTGCTGAAAGAGAATTATTGAAGCAAGAAAGCGCCTACTCTTGCACCTCACTGTTATCAGCAAAAGGCCTAATTAGGCTTAAAATGCTAAATAAGACCATCATGATTCTCCCTAATGATTTAAAAACAGCTGTACTCGCAATAACGGGACGGTTACTATTAGCCGAATTTCTCATTCTGAATTTGCAGATAGGCCGATGATGGCATTCTTGAAGTTTCTGGGGGACTTAGACTATTTTGGTGAAATTCTGTGCCGTTCGGCACGATCAAATCACATATAATTGTACAACCAATTCAGTTATCAAAATGAGGGGAAATTTTGTATAATAATAATTTTATATTTTCATATAAACGTAAATTTACATGAAAATGCATGCCATTTTTACAGGCACGATCAAGTATGATATAATCTCAAATAGTAGATTGTCTACAAGTTAATAATGTTTCAACAGCTAAATATTTGATATATGTATAAATAGACTCTTTGTCTGACCTATGACGTATCATTATTGAATTGAACAGCAGTCCTCCAGGTCGCGCAGGAAAATCGACTTCGTTTCGTTTTCAACCCGTAGTTGTAGGCATACGATAACCAACCAATATTGAGGTAAGTACAACGTTTACAAGGGATAGTAGTCTGTTTTAGAAAAGTAAAGGTGCTAAGGTGAATCATTAAAGTGTAATGAAATAGGTAAATGCAATGTATCATTAATATATGCATTCATAAAGGAAATACAATGGGAAACTATAATCCCTAGACTGACAAAGTTCATTTGCAATGTATAATGCTACCCTATAGGTTTTACTATCATGTTGTCCACTTTTGGTTTAATACAATTATCCACAAGCCGGTTGTTTTTATTTCATACCTTTTTGTGTATTTAGTGCACAACCGTACCCTATAGAGAATAGGAATAAAATAAGTCGAATCAAATTCATAAAGAGTTATAAAATGTTAGGTTTAGTGGAATATAATGAGCAAGTGAAGACGTTATTAGAAAATGAATGAGATGAGACATTGTTAAGTGATATTCGAAGATACGACAAAGGAAAGCATGTTAATTTATAAGGTGCCCCATAAATCTGTGCAGAGCGCTCGTGGTCGCATCTCAGCAATAGGCTGAGCGATTGGTATATGTTTAAAGGTGGATGAGTTGCTATAACAATGTTTCCTAATGACTTTGAATAGTAGAAATAAGTTGCACTTCACTCTCCTTAACCACAGAGTTTCTAAATTCAGACGCATACACCTGTCAACATATTCCACTTGTTGGTCAAATCCTATTATGCGTTTCGTTAGGAATCTCTGAACACTTTCGATTTTTTTCGGTCTGCAGACCTTAGATTACTATACAGGAGAGCACCATATTCAAGTTTGGGGCAGATACATGTTCTACATATAGCTGATCTTGCTTCTTGGGTGTAGAAGTAACGCAGTACAAAGCCAATGAGTCGTTTACAGTCAGATAAAACCTTATTTGCATGATCGGAAAAGGTTAAATGTGAGTATGTTATCCCGAGATCTGTGACAGTGTTCAGTTTCGAGAGGAAGCATGATCTGTCCAGGCGATCATTATTATGTTATTCAAGATATCGGTTCAAGCCCTCATAGAAATCTCGATCCATCAAATTACGTATTGCTGTTTTTGCAGAATGGGGTGATTCACCTTAGTGTCCATCACCACATCTACTGATCAGCATGCCCCACCCTCCTTACTTTCTTAACAGTATATTCGTCAAATTCCAACTGTGCAGAGTCTCTACATATATTACATTAAAGAATCTTTGCGAGGTAAGTCATGGCAACTGGAGAAGCCGAAACCGGCCAGTCGAAACACTGAAAGTCTTTAAAACAGTATTTTATTGAGTGATGCACAATGCCAATAGCTGAAATATTCGATTCCGTAAAACTTTGTCGAATTTCACCTCAATCCTGGTAACTACACAAACCACGGTGGAGTACAGAAGTATTTATGTTGCTGGTTTATTCAGGTTATATATGTTTCCATAGTAACCGACCGGATATCTGCAAGTAAAATATAGTTTAATTCAGGAATTACCCCACTAGAAACCGTAATGAGAGCTTCACGGCCATCTTTTATGATGTGTACGTCCCAACTGAAGTTTTGAAACCAAAGCAACACTCCGAATAAAACGGCTAGTTCTTAACTGCCTGAAACAATTTATCTCCGATATATTTGTAATGGCATCATCACATATAGATAAACTTTTTTATTTCACCCATCAAACATGTCCACATATTAAATACTTCTATAGATTTTTCTTATTCCTTTGCGTTCCCAGTGGAACATAGGGCATCAATCTAGAACACTAATTTACTGTGAACAATCCTTATGTACAACCCAGTTCAGTAACCCAATTCTGTCACAACTCAATGACTCGATCTGGGTTGAAATAAAAGTTGTCAGAAGTAAACCTTTACTTGTGGGTTGTGTGTACCGACCGCCTTCATCCAACAGGGAATATGATAATATGCTCAGCAATATTTTTAATGTTACAGCCAATCTTCCCCACAGTTATAAAATTATCGGAGGTGATTTCAACATGCCAGAAGTATCATGGTCTTCACTCCGAGGACTGCAAAGGTATGATAATCTCCTGAATTCCATCGTCACAGGAGGGTGGACACAACACATAAATTCACCCACTAGATCCGCAAATATCCTGGACCTTATTTTCACGAACAACATAAAACCATCTACAGTACATGTGGGACATGAATTTTCAGGTAGTGACCATAAAATAGTAGTGTGTTCTTTTGACATCTTTCCTGAAACAAAACGCAGAGATGAAGCTGGCCAGACACCTGTGAGATTGTACACACATGCTGACTGGGAATTGTATCAGCACCTAATTAGATATTCTAATTGGGACTCGTACTTTTCGAACGAGTCCTTAGAGGCAATTCTTAACAACTTTTATCAGAATATTAGCTCAATTCATGACGTCATTGCACCTGAGAAGATTCTTAGCTTCAGATTCCCCCAAAGCGATTATATTCCGACATCGTTTAGGAGAAGTCTACGAAAGCACTCAAGAAAATACTACAGATATCACGACTTGTCATCACTAATTGCTATTAAGTCCCTTCTCAATGGAATTGAAGAGTTGAGAAATGTAGGCCTCAGAAACAAAGAAATGCGAGCCATTCAGGCACCGCATAACTCAGGAGAAATAGCCAAACTTTTCAAAAGTAGGTTGACGAACTCCAAAACAGCTTATCCTAAAATATTATACTTAGACAGGATTGCTTACGAAAATCCTGAGGTGATATGTGAACTGTTTAGCAAGCACTTCGCCAGATTATACACCTTAGAGAACGATGAGGTCGTGGATTTCCCACGTAAAACAGACGAATGTTTAAGTGACATACTTTTCACCACACACGAGATCCATAAAGCTGTCGCAAATCTTAGGCTTAGTAACACTATTGGTCCAGATGGTATATCTTCCATTCTGCTGAAAACGGTGGAAGTGACATGAATTTACTCCTGCTCAAGTTATACTCAATTTCACTAAGCGATGGGACATACCCTAATAATAATAAATTTTATTTCTGGAAAAGAAACCAGCCATTTTTACAGGCATGAACATATGTACACTAATTAGAACTTATAGAATATATATGATTTGTTAATATATATATTTATTCCTGTTTATGCAGGAACATACCAATTGTACAGGCATGGATAAGTTATTATGTAAATTACAGTTTGTTTGTTCAATCTAACATTAGAGTCAGCCAGAACAGTCTGCAAAATAGTCTGTCTGTGTAACACATAAAGAGATATAGAAATATTGTCTTCGCATTAACAAAAAACCCAGACTTCAGATGAATGTGACACAAATATCTGGGAAAAATAAAGCTTGAAGTCAATTCTCATATAAAACTTTGTTGTGAACAGCATCCGTGAGATAAAGTTTGTTGATGTATTATTTTGATTCAGTGATGTATTTATTCCATTTTTGTCAGCAGTATTATCGTAGTTTTATAATAGGAAAGAAATTTGATCTTTAATATGAAAATTAGATAAGGTAATGTTAGATTGTTTTACTGCACCATATGGGGTCAATTCTAGAACTATCCATTTGCGCCATTTGCGTCAGCATGGCAGACTGTACATGTAAGTTGAGTAATACATTGAAAACTACCTGAAAACCAGTTGTTTCTTTATATCAGATCAAGAATAATCCTTGTATAGAATGTTAGCCAGCGTTTTCAAGTGGTTGCATCGGATCGTTCATGGAATTTGAGTTTGAATTTACATAAATGGTCATTTCAGTTTAGATGTTGGGTTGTTCGACCTCGACTAGGAGGTATATAGAAGATTACGATCAGCAGGGAGATAAAGTATGTAAATATGGAAAGAACATTGTTATTTTATGTACATATAAATGTTTATAAATGTATATCATTGTATAGTAAACACTACCTATAATCTAGTTGTTTTTCATGTAATTTTGCGAAGTCTTAGAGTTTATTTAGTGTCGTAATATTTAATAATGAGTCTAGGCGTTATAGTGTTCTAATAGCTCATGCGTTTTGGAAATAAGTGGTGCGGTGTGATTGGCATAGTCATTGGGATGAAGCAGTTTATATAGCAAGCGTTTGAAGGTTATAATAGAGTGACAGGTCCTTATTTCTAGGGGTAAACTGTTCCAGATCTTAGAGTACATGACTATGAAGAAGTTTGCACGGAGTGCTGTCTTACAGTTTTTCCTAGATACTGTGCACGTTTGGTTACGAAGGTTGTAAGAGCCTTCCGGTGAGAACTGTATCTCCTTGCTGTCTGAGAATGATATTTTATGCAAGACTTTAAAGAAGAATGTTAGGTTAATGCTCAGTCGTCTCATCCAGAGTTATACACCTTGATGTGTAGTCCTTTTCGCAGTCAAATCCTAGTAGTTTAGACGTGAAGTATCGTTGGACACTTTCTATTTTAAGTTTGTCACCTACTCGAGTGCTGCTGAGAATAAATGGACAATATTCAAGTATTGGTCTGACACAAGTTTTATATAATAATAGCTTCGCCTCGTAGTTGTGGAAATTCCTGAGTATGCATCCTAGGGGCATCCTCGATTTACGCGTCTGTGTCGCCACTTGCTCAGAAAATGTCAAGTCACTAGAGTACCTGAGTCCTAGGTCAACAACACTTTGGAGTTTAGGCAAGTCGATAGATTCAAGTACCAGTTTAATATTCATTGAGGGTGCACCGAAACAGATCCAACCACATTTTTTAAGGTTGAATTTTAGGTTCCATGTGGAGGACCATGCGGTTACTCGATCTAGTTCTTCCTGAACAGCTTTCTGAAAGTACCCTAAGTCATCACAGTGGAATGTGTAAGCTACTTTAATATCATCTGCAAAGATGGATGGTTTACCAAGTGAGAAACAGCTGCATATGTCGTTGACATATAGAGTGAATAGAAGGGGGCCTAAGACGCCACCTTGAACAACTCCAGAAGTGACTGGACTAGGTTTAGAGTTTACAGAACCCAGTCTAACTACTTGGGACCTATTGTTAAGGAATGATTCAATCCATCCTAATAATGGCTTACTTATTCCTAAAGAGTTTAGCTTATTTATTAGAAGCAAATGGTCAACGCGGTCAAAGGCTTTGGATATGTCGAAGTAGATGACTAGTACTAGTTGTTGTTTGTCTCGGCTGCTAGTTATATAGTTAAAGAAGTCAAGGTGACATGTCATGCATGATCTGGATTTTAGGAATCCATGTTGGTTTGGACATAGAATATTACAGCTGAGCGTATGTTTGAGGATATCATCTTTAACTATTCGTTCAATGATTCTAGATACTATGGGTGTAATATTGATTGGCCTATAGTTGTTGACTTCAGTTTTTGATCCGGATTTGTGTTTAGGTACTATAAATGTGGTTTTCCATTTATCTGGATAGGTTTGGCTTTCTAGGGACATTGTAAAAATCTTAAGTAATAAAACGGAAATGTCGGAACCACCCTGTTTATAAAGATACGATGGTATACCGTCAAAACCGGCACTACTAGAGCTTTTAA